>CAUYRH010178404.1:0-14941 GCA_963574655.1 Perodicticus potto
TCTGCCATCTTGCTCTGCCCCTCCAAGACTTGTCTGATATCAAACCATCTGCTGCTAAGAATATTTTCACCTCTAGAGATCAAACAGAACCTCTGAGAAAAGACCCCAAACAAAACAATCATGGACCTAAATCAGCAAAGGTTGGAATATCTTGTTATACAAAAACAACCAGCTATACCTTGGGATCAAAATCCAGAGCAATCAAACAGGAATTGTAGTGAACATGAAAGAATGAGAAAGGAAAAATGGAGAGACGAGGAGAGAGGAGGACAAGGAAAAGGCAGAGAAAAATAAGAGAAAGTAGAAATGGAATTGGAAGAGGAACAGAAAAAAGAAAAGAAAAAGGAAAAGGAAAAGAAAGAATGATATCCCAGGAAAAGATTAGTCAGCAACCCCCTCATGGACACTCTCTGGGGAAAGTTTAAATTAAACCAATACCTCAAAATATAAGATAGTTTTTCACTCTCATTTGAATTTAGCATGACAAATAAACAAATAAATCAATGGTTTTGTAAAAAAATGAAGAAATACAATAAAGCAATGTCCAAGCAGAAATATAACAAAAGCCTAAGAGGAAAGCGGAACAGAACACTGAGAGCTCACTGTTAACACCAGGGGAGGACTCCCACTGCAGAGTTTAGCAAAGATCATCACTATGCCATTGACCAGGAAGAGTTCAAACCCTTCTGTTGCACCTTAGTATCACCACTGTGCTAAACAACATGCTCAAGCAACAGATGGAGCAACACTTTACTTACAAAGAGATGAGACCAGCTCCAGTCCACAGCCAGCATTTCTTTCCCAGCAGCCAGTGTGGGGCAATTAGCGATGTGCTCACCTCTCCTGCTGCCATAGAAGGGCCCTGTTCTGTCCTCATGGAGAATGGAGATAGCCAGGGTCCAGATCCATTCTTTTAGGCCAAGTGGGGGTTGAGAGACTGCATTTCCAGCAATGATTACTTCAAGTCATATGTAAGAGACCTGAATTCATGATCTCATTAACAAGTTATATTATAGTTTCTGAATGTCTAAGCCTGAATTTGTATTGTCATCTCTCAGCTTTGAATGCTACATGTCTTCAGTTATAACCTGAGAAATACTCTAGGCTCTATAAATTTCTTTTTCACATATTGTGTTTATATTCTCTTTCACACATAATGGCATATATAGTGTTTAATGTTCCCTATAAAGTTCTGTGATTTCTCCTTAATATGTTGAAATAAAAAAATTCTGTGATCCTAGAAAAAAACAAAAAAACAAAAAAATAGTCCTTGCTCTATGCCCCTAAGGGCCAAGGCTGCAAGGCAGCTCTCCCACTGTGAAACAGTGAAATTTCCACTCTTCCCCAGTATCTCAGTTCCAGCCTCTGTTTGATGTTCAAAGTCACTTGCTCATTCACCCAAGGTCTCCCAGCACTGGCCTCGTTCTGGGACCCTGAGGGCTGAGCCTGCAGGGCAGCTCTACCTTAATGGCTGTACATGGCCTGTAGCTAAACAATAAAAGCTCTGTTCTGGTCCAGTGGCTCAGTCCTAGACTCTGGGCACCACTCAAAGTCACTTATTCTCTAGCCTTAGGTTTCCCAAAGTTAACTCAACAAAATGCCCAAATCCAGATAAAACCCAATATAACCCACAGGAAAGGACTTCCCTGTCTGCAAACCTGCTGCTGCTATAGCTACAGCTGCTGCAGCCACCACGGCCTCAGACCAAATGCAACCATTTGCCACCTCTCTTACTGCTTTCGTCCTCCTCCTGGGGTCTAGAAGTCTCCCACTTCCTCCCTGTGTCCCCAAAGTGATGTTTCTGAGAAAAGCCCACAAGCCAGAGGTGCCTGGAGTCTTCTCTCCTCAATCTCACTGCCCAGTTGCAAAGAAGTTGTTTCTTGGCAGCCATCTTGTTCCACCCCCAAGGGGTTTCTTAATGTCCTTATGAGGCTAATTAATTCGTGCAAAGCATTTGACAAGGGATATGGTGCATAGTAAGCACTCAGTCAATATTGGCGTTTATTTCTTTAGACCAGGCACTATGCTAAATGATTTCTTTGCATGATGTTATTGAATAGTTACAACAACCTGGAAAGTAGTCTGTGGGAGCTGATTGTTAGAGCTCATAAGCACAACACTGTCCTCTTGGTCAGACTCCATAGTCCCTGTCACTTGTGCTACAGCCACTTCTGGGTTTATTCCCTTCTTGTATAATTGAAAAGACCAATGGTCAGAGAGGTGGTTTTGCTCATGGTGCCCTAGATCTGTATGGATGGTCTGATTCCATAGCCCAAAGAGCTCATTTTGTTACTGCAGGGAGAGAGAAAAAGAAAAAGAGAGAGAGAAGAACCAGATCTAGGGGCAGGGTGGTGAGGCCAGAGGGGGACTACTTTGGGTTTTATCTTTAGCAAGGACCTGATATACCTTCCTGTCCAATGCAAGGCCAGGCCACATAAGGCGGGGTGGGTGGAGCTGAACCAGAAGTGAAGGGATAAATGCCAGGTCCTATCCCACAGCACTCACCCATGCTTCGTTCGTTCTCAGTGCAGGGCAACAGGTAAGAGCTGATTTCAGCCTTGCTCTTTCTCTGGTCTTTCTGCCTACCTCTAGGCTAAGCATACTGATTGTTTAGACTGGATCTCACTTTCTTTTTCTTTGTCTGTTTCTTAGGATCCATTTCTTTGTCATTATCTTTTTTTTTTCCTTTATGTCTCTTCCTATCTTCCTTTGTTTTCTACTTGCTTCTATCTCTTTTCCCCTTGTTTTCCTTCTTTTGTTAGTTTCAAGATCACTTACTTCACATCTCATTTACACTCTCATTTTCTCTTATTTTTCCTTTCTCTGTGTTCTCAGTATATCTTTCTCTCTAAATTTCTCCCTCCTTTTTCTTCAGCTCTGTATCTTTGAGTCTGTTTCTGTTTGTTTCTTCCTCTCCTTATCTGCTTTTCTATCAAGAAAGATGTTTTAATATTTTTTCTTCCTTCAATTATCTATTCCTCTTTCCCTTTGAGTCCCTCTCCTTGCTGGCTGACAGTAGTGCTCAATGGGTCAGAGCCTTGGGGGCCAGAGCTAGGAAGGATTACTAGGGGGATGAGAGAGTGGTGGGAATGATGAATTGGGTAAGGAGAGATTTCAGGGAATTGATAAATAATTAGAAGAAATAAGGGAAGAAAGTGAAATAGGATTGTTATGTCATTAAGCAGAAAGTCAACAGACTTATAGTCTCACCCTAATTTACTGCAAGGCCCTAGACAAATCATTCACCCTCTGAAGAAAATTCTTAACCTGTGATTCCTATAACCCTTTATGGGTTTTGTTTTGTGGTCTTCTAATTTTATTTTTGTTTCTATGAATTTATTACTCTCTGACTAAATTTATGTAAAATTCTATATGATTCCTCAGTGGTGGGGAAAGGGTGCTAGAATGGGAAGTAAAATCTGATGCTTCCAACACCTAAAAAGAACTAACCACTTACCCTCCAGACTTAAGTAGTCTTGCCAAGCAGGCCACAAAAGGAGGGGGCAGGCAAGGAATGATGCAATAAATAGTTTCTGGCTCGTTGTTGGGGTAGAGCTGTGACTGGCTCTTTTGACCTCTGGGACTATACATTAGATGTTGACATGAGATTTTAAAGTTTCAGGAGAAAACCTTCAAGTAATAACCTATAACTTGGCCTGAAATTTCACCATCTCTTTGGTTGAAAGCACTGTTTTAAGAAGATCCCTGCCAAGCCTTATCACACAGTGGGTGCCTATGTTGTTACATATTGTAATGAATGGATAAATGTTCAACAGTACATGAAATTCTGCTTCAGTTCCTTTGGTAAAGGCCTTTGGTCAGAAAAGGCAAATCTCCTGGGGAAGGGGCCTATGTTAGTGAGCCAGGTCCTCAGTCACGAAAATTATGTAGTAATATTTGAATCATGGAGCCATAGTGGTTAAGTTAGTGGTCTCTGGAACCAGATTGCCTAGGTTCAAATGCTGCTTTTCCTACTTATTCACTCTATGACCTAAACAGGTCACTTAATCTTTTAGCATCTCATTTTCCTCATCAAAGAGGATTAAGAAAGTTAGTGAATGTGAAGCATTTACAACAGGGCCTGGCATAGTAAGGGCTCTGTGAGTGACCATCAGAATCAAATGGTATCTATGAAATTATCTTTCCCAACATCTGTGGAGAAGCTAGGGTCCAAAGAAGGGAAGTATAGAGCTCATGTTCACATAGTAAATTGTGACATGATTAGTCTCTAGCTCTCCAAACCTGGCCTTGTATATGCATGAGTTGTACCTTCACTTTTCTTATATAGAAAATGGAGAAAAGAATAATAATAGCTAACACTTTTTCAGTGTTCATTCCAGAATAAGTATGCTTCTAAACATAGCAGAACGACCATAGTTGAGCACCTTCCTATATTGGCCACCTCCTTAAGTTGACCTAATTTTTATAGACTGTTCATGCACCACATGTACTAAGGCTTTATGTTGACCACGTCCATAAGTTGACAAATTTGTTACAGTCCCTTGGGTGGTTACCTTACAGATCTACTGTACTTTGTATGGATTATTTTACAGAATCTTCACAGCATTATATAAAGCAGATCATCCTTTAATATATAAAGTATAGAGAAGGGAAATGACTTTTCTAAAGTCCCAACACTAATGAATGATGGAGCCAGGATTCAAATTCAAGTAGTCTGGGCCCAGAGCCTATGCTCTCAATACCCCAAACTGCCTAAAATCCTTCCTTGATTTCATTGTACTTAGTCCAATTTTATGGTAGGTAGTGAGATGGAATGGAAACAAAGCGCAAGGTAACTAGACTACAAGGTCCTCCATCGTAATGATGGCCATGAAGAATGAAGCAGAGTAAATTATAGGAAAGAAGTAACAGAAAAGAAGTGGGAACTGGATCTTGAAAGAACTTGAGAATGTAATAAATCCCAGGAAGTGGTCTGTATTTTCCCAGAACCCTGAGCATATCATGACCAAAAGCCCTTTAGACATGGTAAGTATATTGAACTTATTTTGTTTTTATACATGAGGAATAGGCCTTAATACATTATCTCAAGACCTCCAGGCTTGAGGGCTTTCCTTCCCACTTAATACTCCAATGTTGCAATTATTGTTGTTAGTGTTGATGTTGGAGAAAGGGGTTTGCAGGTGCCTGGCCATCTGCCTTGACTGCCTGACCCTGGGCCATCTACCTCTCCTTACCACCAATAGCCAGGGCCAGCCCCAGCCAGATGCCCAGATGTGATTCCAGGAAGGGGCTTCTCTTCTCTCCCACACCCTTGTTTTAGCTTGGGGAGTAGTCCGATCCCAATAGCGATAAGCTCTGGGAGCTTTATCTATGGTCTTCAGGCTTAGCCTTGAGTGTTTTAACCTACAAAGACAGGCAGGGGAAGAGAAACTCCTATCTTCAGATTAAGAGGTAGGCACTGGATCCAATTCATTTTCTACATGTGAGGTAGCTATAATTACCTCGCATTTTATTGCTAGTGAAAGCCAAGACCCAGAGAAGGGAAGTGACTTGCCTAAAAGTGTTCAACAAGGGAGTTTGGGGAGCTGAAAATTAAAAAAGAAATTTAAGAATTTCTTCAAGAAAAGTCAATATTTATTGAGCACGTACTATGTTGCCAGGCACCATCCTAAAGGCTTAACATGAATTATTTCATTTAGTTCTTTCAACAACAATCCTTATTCCTTTTCCAATTTCATGGCCTAAACACACCCCACATACCAACCCAGACAGCTGTGACAGGCTGTGAGAGCAGGAGAAGTGTGCTCTGGGATGGAAAAAGGTGAAGAGATTACTCTGTGAATTAGAGGGAGGGTGCTTGCTCAGGAAGAGAGGGAGGTGAAGGAGGTTGCCATGTGAGGAAAGGTCCATGAGCTCATCCTGTTTGCCTTTCCTTCACAATATAAGGCCTTAGGTATGACAGTACTGTTTGATTCTACTCAGTAGTTTTCTTGGTAGTGCCAAAGCCTTAGTCCTCCAATATTCTCCCATATCTCCCTTATTGTACTGTACCTTACCTTATCTAATCCTTTGACTCTGGATTTTCAATTTTCCCTTTTTCTTTCAATCTGTTTCTTCCTCTTCCTCTCTCTAGCTGTCCTTCTGTAGGAGTCTCTCAGCTATCCCTCTTCACAACTCTCATATCCCCTTGTAGTCATCTCGCTGTCTCCATCTTTTGATCTTGTCATTTTCTCTACTCTCTTCTTTCTGTCCCTTAGTCTCTCACCCATCTTCTTCAATAGGGTCATGCTCATTTCCCCAAAATATTTTGTTTGTTCCTTAATCCTCCTCAATTTCTGGAAGCATTTCTTTTTTCATCTTTGTGTCTAACTGACTCTCTGCCCCTACTGGATTCTCTCCTCTTCACCTCTCAGTTTTATGAGTCATTGTACATTCCTCTACTCTCCTTCATCTCTCTCCTCATGTCCCTTTTGTTTTCCTATGTCTGTATCTGCCTATCCCCCTGTGTGAAGCCCTCCCCTAATTTTCTCTTTTTCTCATCTCATCTAAGTCTTTTTCTTTATCCTCCTGTACTTGCTATCATCCTCTTATCTTATCTTTCCAAATCAGTCCTCCTGTCCATGTCTGTTCTCATCTCTATTCTGTCACCTTTACCTTTGGCTTTGATCTATTTCTTCCCCCACCACCACGTTGTGTTCTTTTTCTGGCATGGAAAAAGGTGAAGATATTAACTCTGCCACTACTACCATATTTGTTCTCTATTTTCCTCCTTTATCATTTCTAAATTTCCTTTTCTTGTATTTCCCTACTTCTCTTTCTCCCATTTAAGACCCTGTTTATTCATTAATTTACTCATAAATTCAGCAAGTATTTATTACACACATAACATACAATCTTGTTTCTCTTTTTCTTATCTTCTCTCTGTTCCCTTTCTCTCCTATGTCTTAGTCTCTGCCTTTTTCACTAACCCATAGACTACATATTTGTGCCTTTTCTTCTAACTCCCTTGGGATTTTCTTTTCTTCCTCCTTTGTCTCAGCATATCCAAAATCCAGGTGCAAATTCAAAGATAGCAAAATACTAGCTAAGTGGTACATTGCTTGTGTGACCTAAGGCCTGTTCTTTCTTCCTGTTCTCTGGATTTCTTGGTACCTGTAGCTCAAAGCTTCTTCTATCTCACTGGATGAGCTTGCTGAGGAAAATCTGTGGGCAAAGTCTCACTTGGCTAAGGCCAATACTCATAGAAAGACTCTTGGCCGTAAGTGTTGATCAAAGGGCTGATAGATTGTCAGCTCTCATCCTGCCATACACAAGTGCACTTCAGTGATCCTCACCATCATAAAGAGGGTCAGTGGCATAGTCTGAATCAGAAGCTAGGCTTTGAACCTCCAGTTAAGTCTTTCATTCAACCCTTTTTTCTAGTAGTGAGGTTATTTCTTCCACTCTGATGCCCCATTTGTACATTTTAACTTTGTGAAGGAAGTTCTTTTCCTGGAAGGACACTACGTACATCTCTGAGGAGGGCAGCAAGCTTTGAGTGGAAAACTAAAGGCAAAATATACAACACAGGAATGAACCTTGGCTTTTGGATGAACCCTCATGATGAAATGTCATATCTTCCATATCTTCTGCAGTACTTTGGGCTGAAGATTATGGCAGCAGCCATGTTGCTACAGTACTGTCCAGTGCTTCCCCGGGGCCCCACAGGCCTCCTAGGCAAAGTTGTGAAGACTCATCCGTTCCTTCTTGGCATTGGGCATTGTCCTATTTTGGCTACCCAAGGACCAGTCTGTTCTCAAATCCATCTTAAGTCAACAAAAGCTGGAGGAGGTAAGAAGAGGCTGCTGGAAAAAGAATTTCTGGGTCCTGTGGACAAGGTTCCAAGTCATATTGGGCATTATTGCCTAATAATTAGGAGGGTTCATGTGAAAAGTGTCAAAGCGGGATGAACTGGCCCAAAAATATATGCAGATTTGTCTTCTACCAGGTTCTCTAAAGAATATTACTCCCATGCTCCTACACTATACTTCAGCCATGCTGAAACTACTTTTAATTACCTGAATCAATCTGATTTTGTCAAGATTCTGTGCCTTTTATCCTTTCACATGCCTATACCCTTTACCAGAGTATCTCATACTTCTCATTTGACATTAATATTGGGCATCATATCCTCTGAGAAGCCTGCCTAGACTTCCCAATTCCAGCCCGTCCAATTCCAATTCCAGAGGTCATGTCCCCTCCCTCTTCTGGACTTACATGGCCCCTCCCATCTCATCACTGTTCACAATGTGTCTTCAGCAAGTACAATTCTCAGCAGCTTAGAAGCTCCCCTAGCATAGACACCAGAATCATCCATGTGTATTTCTACCTTTGTACCATAGCCTGAGATAGGGCTTTAAGATACAGTAAATCTCAGCAATTATTATTAAACTGAACTTATGGCCAAAAAGGCAACCCAACTACTCTCTTATGTTTGCATAGACTCTCCATCTTGGACCAAGAGCCACTGTCCCTTCATGCTGTCAGAACTTCAGGATGGGAAGAGCAAGATTGTACAGAAGGCAGCCCCAGAAGTCCAAGAGGATGTGAAATCTTTCAAGTCAGGTTGGAATAAAGTTCCACTTTATGTGTCCACTGTTCCTAATGCCTGAACCCACCTCATCAAAATCTTGAACTAGGCTAATACAAGGGCAGCTAGTGCACATCCTGTGATGAGAAGTGAAGTCCTTTACAGGGAAGCCACGACAGGCAATAGGTTAAACTATATGATAAATCACACCCTTCCAATACACACACATGCACAGGCTCCTGTAACTTTCAGATATCAGTCTAAGGTGAATCTTGTGGAATTCTCTCTCCCTGCTTTCAGGTGGTAAACATAGCCAAGCAGGCTCCCTTCCCATATTTATGCAAGAAGTCTCTACAGAAATCTGGATTTGCATGAAGCAACAGGTTAGGGGTAGGTACATCCTCTAGAAGGGTGTAGAGCCTCAACTTAACTGATGCAGACTATCAAGATAATCACACTTGAGAGATGGCCCCATTAATGACACTGTTCATAAGCCCTTTGGGGAAATCATTATTGACCAAAATTTTTAAATGATCTTTAGAAAATAAGGGTCAGCTTCACTGTCCTACTTCTCTTTCCCAAGTGCAGGACCCAGGGTGGCTGCCTGGGTTACCTCACTCAAGGGAAAATCTTAGTGGAGAGATGTGTGATTCATCTTATGGAAGATTTTCTGACATTATAGGAGCCTCCACTCAGCGAGGGGAATAGGAGCCCACTTTGCAAAAGATTCACCTCTCTGCAGAAGGCTTACCTAATTTGTAAACTTGAATTTTCATATATTTCATTGAGCTTAAAGAGGGAAACACATGCTTTCTTCCTCCCCTCCTTCACTGCCATCGAATTCCACACTCCCCCTCAGAGCTGTCAATGAACGTGGCCTCAATCAGCCTGAGGAATCCATTCTCCAGTCCCCAGGAACAAGAGCAAATATCAGGGACAGTCACACACCTGATTCAGAACAACATGGTTGGTGAGTTTGCTGAGGTGGAAATGAAGGGGATCAGAATAGGGAAAGATATCTGAAATGACTTCTGACATAGTAGAGGAAAGGGCATGGAGGGACTTTGGAACAAAAAGGAATCTTAATTTAAAGTTTAACATGAGCACTTGCTTGATCTGTGTGCTTTGGCAAGTAAGTCACTTTCCTTTAGTGAGATTTTAATATCTATTTCAAAAGGTTACCATGTGGAGAAAATAAAATTAAATTTGTGGAAATACTTCCAGCTTGTTATGAGGCCTCATTAAATATTAGGCTTACTCTCATTTTTTATTCTCCACACTTTCCTCACAAACTCTCACTCTTCATAGAAAGCATTTTCTCCAGTCTTGCATATGTTTATATTCATTTTCTAAATGCAATACTGTATTTTTCTTTTTTTTATTAAGTCATATACATATAGATCATGAATACATTTATGCATATGTGGTGTACAATATGTTGATTTTTTTATACAATCTGACGTGGTTACATCAAACCAATCAACATAGCTTTTGCCTCATTTACTTGATTATTGTGTTAAGACATTTATGTTCTACACTTGACAGATTTGACTTGTACCCTTGCAATATGATCCATAGGTGTGGTCCCACCTTTTACTCTCCCTCTATCAAATCTCCTCTCTCCACTCCCTTACCACTCCATTTCTCTCCTTCATCCAGGACTATAGTTGTGTTATATCTTTCATAAGAAAGTGTGAGTAAATATAAGTTGGTTTCATAGAAGTACTGAATACATTGGATATTTTTTCCTCCATTCTTGAGATACTTTGCTCAGGAGAATATGTTCCAGGTCCCTCCATGTAAACATAAAAGAGGTAAAGGCTCTATCCTTTTTAAAGGCTGCATGGCATTCTATGGTATACATATACCATAGTTTATTAATCCATTCATGGGTTGATGGGCACTTGGGCTTCTTCCATGACTTGGTTATTACAAATTGAGCTGCAATGAAAAATCTGGTGCAAATATCTTTTTTGTAAAGTTATTTTTGGTCTTTTGGATATACTCCTAGTAGAGGAAGTGCAGGATCCAATTGCAGGTCAATTTTTACATACCTGGGTGTACTCCAAAATTCTTTCCAAAAGGAACATATTAGTTTACATTCCCACCAGCAGTGGAGAAGTGTTCCCTTTTCTCCACATCCATGCCAACATCTGTAGTTCATGGAATGTTGTATTTTTCTAACATAAATGGAATATAATTCATTGTAAAATATTTTTAAACAGATATAGGAAAGTATAAAGATGGAGATTTAAGTCATTCTGAGCTTTACCATTCACCTCACACACCCCCACACCCACACACTCCACTCCTTTTACCACACATGTTTTTATTAGAAATGTGATGTTATTATACTTGGGTTGTGTTATACTGTGTAGTTCAATTAACAATATGCTGCGGGCATCATTTCATGTTCATAAACATACACTTGAATGATAATAATTAATGGCTGAAATATGTTTTGTAGTATAAATGCAACCTCATTTAATTAATCAAGCACCTAGAATTTAAGTTGTTGGTTCCAATATTTTGTATTCTTTTTTTTTAAATTAAGTCATTTGTACATAGATCATGAATATATTTATGCCATTATGGGATTCAATGTGCTGATTATTTGTACAAATTGAAGTCCTTATATCCTACTAACCAACATAGCCTTCACCTCATTTATCCAATTACCGCATTAAGACATTTGTGTTCTACACCTGATAGATACAACTTGTACTTGCAATATGCTCCATAGGTATGGTCCCCCTAATAACCCTCCTTCTACCGACCCACCTCCTCCCTTCCCCTCTCCTTCCCCTTCTCTCTTTCATCCTAGGCTATAGTTGTGTTTCATTTTTCATATGCAAGTGTGAGTAATTATAAATCGGTTTCACAGAAGTACTGAGTACGTTGGATATTTTTTTCATTCAATATTTTGTATTCTTCTAGTTTAGAATACATGTTGATTTTACATAGATAAATGTGTATAGTATTCAGTTTTTATTTTGTACCTAATGATATCTTGCTATATATTTTCCTCTGTGGAATCATTTTATTGATGTTTTGTTTCCTTCATTTTTTTAAATGTAAATGGTTGTGGCTGCTTTACTTTTAGAATTTCAGATTGATATAAAGGTACATATAATTAAGTTATATTATTTGCATTTATTAGGAAAAGTACAAGTTGTATTTGAGTTCTTCGCACAGGAGGTATCCCATATACAACTACATTGTATGCATTAGGTGGGGGCTTACTCAGCCTCTTCCCACTTTCCCCCCTCTCCTCTTCTTGAATTTGTGACCCTGTATTTTGTTCATCTACAAGCTTTAAATTAGTATTGAGAACATAGGATGCTTGTTTTTCCATTCTTGAGACATTTACTAAGGAGAATGTTCTTTGACTTCATTCAGGTAAATACAAAAAAATGTAAGGTCTCCATATCTTTTATGGCTGAATAGTACTTCATGTTATACATATACCACAGTATATTAATTCATTCATATGTTGATGGTCACATCTTGTGATAGTGAATTGAGATGTGACAAACATTTGCGCAAATGTTCTTATGGGTAAAATGATATTTTTTTCTTCTGGGTAGAGATCTAGTAATGGGATTGTGGGATCAATGAAAGGTCTGCCTGTAGTTTGTTGAGGATTCTCCACACTTCTTTCCAAAAAGGCCATATTAGTTAGCAATCGCACCAATGGTGTATAACTATTTCTATCTCTCCACACCCTAGCCACTATCTCCACCTTTGGGACTTTGTGGTATGGGCTATCCTCATTAGGGTTAGGTGATATCTCAATGTGGTTTTGATTTGCATTTCTCTAACGATTAGGGATGATGAGCGTTTTTTTTCATGTGTTTTTGGTCATTTCTTATGTTTTCTTGGGAGAAGGTTTGGTTCATTTCTCTTGCCCAGTGATAAATGGGGTTGTTTTCTCTTTTCTTGTTGATTAGTTTGAGTTATCTGTAGACTCTCGTTATTAGACCTTTCTCAAATTCATAACACGTAAATACCTTCTCCCATTCTGAAGGTTGTCTGTTTGTTTTAGTTGTTGTGTCTTTAGCTGGGCAGAAAGATTTTAGCTTGGTCACGTCCCAGTTATTTATTTTTGGGATTGCTGCAATTGTCATTGGGAATCTTCTTCCTGAAATATTTTTCCAAGCCAATATCATGAAGAGTTTTCCACACACCTTGTTCTAGAGTTTTGTTTTTGTAGAGACAGAGTCTCACTTTGTCACCCTCAGTAGAGTGCTGTGGCGTCACATAGCTCACAGCAACCTCCAACTCTTGGGCCTAAGCAATTCTCCTGACTCAGTCTCCTGAGTAGCTGGGACTACAGGCTGGTCTAGAGTTTTTAAAATTTGTGTCTTAGATTTAAATCTTTTGTACAGTATGAGTCAGTCTTTGTAAGTGGTGAGAGGTGCGGGTCCAGTTTTAGTCTTTTACATGTGGCCAACCAGATCTCCCAACACCATTTATTAAATAGGGATTCTTTTCCCCAGTGTAAGCTTTTGTTTAGTTTATCAAAGACAAATGGTAATATGTAGCTGGTTTCATCTCTAGATTCTCTATTTTAATCCATAGATCTATGTCTCTATTTTGGTGATAATACAATGCTGTTTCTATCATTGTAGATTTGGCATATAACCTGAAGTATGGTAACATAATGCCTTCAGATTTTTTATTTTTACAACATAGAATTGAATTGGCTATTCAGGTTTTTTAAAAATGATTCCATATGAAATGAAGAACTAATCTTTCAAGTTCTGCTAAGTGTGACATTGGTGCTTTAATGGGGATTTCATTAAAATTATAGATTGCTTTGAATAGTATGGTCATTTAACAATTTTGAGTCTTCCCAATCTCAAGCATGGTATGTTCTTCCACTTGTTAATGTCTTCTGCTATTTCTTTCTTCAGGGTTCCATAGTTCTCTCTGTAGAGATCATTCACATCCTTTGATAGGTATATTCCCAGTATTTCATTTTCTGTGAAGGGTATTGTGTCTTTGATTTGATTTTCAACTTGAGTGTTATTGGCGTATATGAAGATTACTGATTTGTGAACATTAAGTTTATATCCTGAGACATTACTTTATTACTTGGTCTCTTCCAGGTGTCTTGTGGTTGAGTCTATGGAGTTTTCCCAGTATAAGATCATATCATCAACAAAGAGCAAGAGTTTGACCTCCTTTGTCCCAATTTGGATACCATTTATAGACTTATCTTGCCTGATTGCATTGGCTATAACGTCCAACACTATGTCGAATAATAGTAGTGATACTGGTTCCAGTTCTAAGTGAAAATGCTTTAAATTCTACTCCATTAAATATGATATTGGATGTGGGTTTGTGGTAGATGGTTTCCACCAGTTTAAGAAATGTGCTATCTATGCCTATTAAGTGTTCTGTAAGAAAAGGATGCTGAATTTAGTTATATGCTTTCTCTGTGTCTATTGACAAAATCATATGATCTTTGTTTTTTCTTCTATTTATGTAGTGAATTACATTTATGGATTCTTGTATGTTGACCCAACCTTGTACCCCTGGGATAGAGTCCACCTATGTTTTTGATAGGATTTTGTTGAGTATTTTTGCATCAATATTCATTAATGAAGTTAGCCAGTAGTTTTGGACCTCTTCCTGGCTTTGGTATTAGGGAAATATTTGCCTTGCGGAAAGTCTTGGGAAGAAATCCTTCCTTCTCTTAAATTACTAATTTTTGGAACAAAACGATAATGAAGACACAAATTCTCAGAACCTCTGGGATACCACAAAGGCAGTCCTAAGAGGGAAATTTATAGCGTTGCAAGCCTTCCTCAAGGGAACAGAAAGAGAGGAAGTCAACAACTTAATGGGAAATTTCAAGCAAATGGAAAAGGAAGACCATTCCAACCCCAAACCCAGCACAAGAAAATAAATAACTAAAATTAGAGCAGAAATAAATGAAATTGAAAACAAAAGAATTGTATAAGAGATCAATCAATTAAAAAGATGGTCTTGTGAAAAGGTCAATAAAATTGATAAACCTTTGGCTAACCTAACCAGAAATAAATGAGTAAAATCCCTAATTTCATCAATCAGAAATGATAAAGGTCAAATAACAACAGATTCCTCAGAAATTCAAAAAATCCTTAATGAATATTACAAAACACTCTGTTCTCAGAAGTATGAAAATCTGAAGGAAATAGACCAATACTCAGAAACACGCCACACTCCTAGACTTAGTCAGAAAGAAGTGGAAATGTTGAACAAGCCTATATCAAGTTCTGAAATAGCATCAACTATAAGGAATCTCTCCAAAAACAAAAGCCCGGGACCAGATGGCTTCACATCAGAATTCTACCAAACCTTTAAAGAGGAACTAGTACCTATATTACTTAAACTTTTCTAAAACACAGGAAAAGATGGAATACT
>CAUYRH010178409.1:0-15051 GCA_963574655.1 Perodicticus potto
TATTGTATACATTTTTCCTGCCTTTAAGAAGATGAAAATTGAATTAGTAAAGAAAGACACACAAGTTTACAAAGTTAAATGAAATCTAACAATGTTACAAAAGGTGCTATAAGAAAGAAAAATATTTAGCCAAGATTTTAATCTCTGTCTGTTCCTAATGTACTAATAATCAATAGTTATCATAGTCTTTAATAGCTGTCATTAATTAAGTGCCATGTTGTTTTACTCAGAAGTACCCATTTTGGGGGATAAGAAACTAAGAACACAAAAGGTAACACAGCAACATGTGGTAGGGAGAGAATTCACACCCAAATCAAGGCCCAAGCTCCAACTGTTATACTGTAGAGTTGTTTATTTCTTTCAATTTGGGGTCAAAACAAATTTAAACTCATTAGCAATTAATATTTTAATGTTAATGCAGACAATATCTATTGCTATTTATTTACATTGCATTTTAGATTCATTTGGTCTTTTAACTGTGTCTATAAGAATTATTTTTCTCTTTGTATAGGGATGTGACACACAGATGATTTATGACATGTTGCTAAGATTGAAATCCACTCTCTATTTACCCGGTGACTTTGTGTGCAAAAAGGTGAGTGCATGGTATTTCTCAAATGCACAACTAATAAATGCACTTGAGGATTTCAGGTCAAGTGCACTGTTTAAACAAGATTTGTCCAGGGTGAATTACATAGTATAGAAATAATTATGATCTGCAGCTCTGTAAAGCAATAATGTGCTCTCAGAGTTCAAAATGGAACAAGACAATATGGATTTCATTACTTCCATTATAGAAGTGTGGGTAGTCTGGAAAGCTGCTTTGTGTAAATGTAAATTATCAATTGTCACACCTCATTAATTCCAAATATTTAAAGTGGAGGAAAAAGTTACATAAGTGATAGGTGATTCTGCCCTTTTTATATCTTTGACAAAATATCAGTTACTACCATTTTGCTCACCCAAGTAGTAAATAATTGATGCCACATTTTTTAAATGTTATTGTACTTTGTATGATTATAAAAGTAATACATGTTCATTATTTTTAAAATGGAAAACACATAAAAACACAAAGATATAAATTCTACCAACCAGAAATCACATATTTTGGCCTCTTTTTATACAAATTGATGGACAGAGTGTGTTTTATAAAATTGGTATCATACTAAAAATATGTGTTGGAACTTGTTTTGTCATGTAACAATATATCATATGAACATTTTATATGTTATTAAGTAATTTTCTACAACCTATTTTTCTAAAGCAACATGATATTTTAGTCTAAGGATTTATCATAATTAATTCTCAAATGTTTGCTGTTACAAACAACTCTAAAACAAACATCCTCTTGGACAATATTTTTGCACATGTCTGATCACTTACGGGAGAAAAGGATTAATGACCCTGGATTTTATATCTTGAGAGACTAAATCAATGGTGATGTCACTAATAAAAATTAAAAATAGAGGAAGAGGAGCAGTTTAAAGAAATGGGAAGTGATCAAGACCTTAGTAAGTTCTCAAGTGAGTGAGGATGAGAAGCACTTTTATCATTCCAAAATAGCGTGTTGAGTGGTATGGCCAAAGTCAGCATGAGCTGTTGTCAGAGGTAAAGTAGGGGCACTCACCCCTCCTGGTACTGGCAAAATTTCCTAGAGGAGGTGATGTCCGAGCTGTGTCTTCCAAAAATGAACTGAAGTGAACCAAGGGAAAGAGGAAATCGGTGTTCTAGATGGAGGAAAGAAAGAACACGTGCTGAGGCAAAAAGAGAGGAACCACGTCTGCAGAAGGAGTGCAGAGAATTACAATAAGGCAAATGTTAGAACCATGTTAGTATGATTTATTCAATACATTCAACAAATGTTTTTCAATACTGTGGACTAGGAACTGTGCTGAGTACTGAGCAAAAAGTGATTCTTGTCCTCCAGAGGTTTACCATTTACTGCATGGTATTCAATTCACAGAGTGCGTCAGAATCTCCTGCGTTAACAGTCCGGGCTCCACCTGCAGTGATTCAGTTAGTCTGGATGGAGCCCACATATCAGTATTTTTTTTAAGCTACCATATGATTTTAACCCCCTGCCAAACTAGAGAACAACTGGCCTGGTAGAAGAGACAAGCAATAAACAAGTGATATTACATAAAGGCATAACTCCAAAATGTGTTAAGCTATATAAAAGGAAAATCGAAATTGCTTGAAGAATGTGTAGTGGCCAAGGCCCTTAATTTAGATTCAGGACTGGGGAGGTTATTAGGTTGTCAGGCATGACCTTAGTAAAATCTAAAGAGAAACAGTTCTTTCATTTAAAAAGAAAGAAAGTGGACAGACAGCATTTTTTATGAGGACTTGGAGCCATGAGCCAGGAGGCAAGACAGAACTTGGCATATCCAAGGAACAGAAGCAAGTCCCAGTGGCCAAACAGAGCCAAATGCAGGGTGAGGTACCTCAAGGCATCAGTGGGCGATGCCAGGTGCACAGGTCCATCCAATGAGAGGAAATGGAACTGGAAGAAAATGTGTAGGAACTGAAACATAATAGACGTTGACTTCACATGAAGTTCAAGAATCCCAAGCTCAAGGAAAAGAAAGCAGCTGTGGCTTTAACTTTAAAGAACACCTTTATGGAAGAGATCAGTAAAGAAACCTCAGAAAGGGCAACCAAGAGGGAGATGTCGGACAGTGAAGAGGAGTCAAGATTGTGAAAATTTACAACCCCATGCAAATGAGTCCAAGTTAAAAGTAAACAGATTGGTGATACAAAATCATTTTTATTAAAATGAGAAATAGTACAATCCACAGTACAGGTTAAGGACCCCTTTGGAGGAGTAGTGCATTGAAATGACATGACCTTAATGCAGCAAAATGACCTTTCCCATTTGTGCCAATAGCAGCAGGGACTGAACATGGAGATCACCATTATGAAGTTTAGCATTGTGCCCAAAGCACAACAAATTTGCTCAACAAAGAGTGAAATGCAGAGTATGTGCACCTTCTCCTTTCTAATATCTTCTTTATGTCACTTTCATCACTCAATAACAAAACCAGATCTGTGAAGACAAATGAGTTAAGGAAAGCACAAGTCGGGGGCAAAAGCAGAAATAAGGGGGCATCAAAAGGGTAAGTCACATTTCTTTATTTTTTTTTTTATTTTTATTTTTTTTTGAGACAGAGCCTCAAGCTGTCACCCTGGATAGAGTGCCGTAGCATCCCAGCTCACAGCAACCTCCAGTTCCTGGGCTCAAGCGAGTCTCCCGCCTCCACCTCCCAAGTAGCTGGGACTACGGCGCCCATCACAATGCCCGGCCATTTTTTGGTTGCAGCCGTCATTGTTGTTTGGCGGGTCTGGGCTGGATCGAACCTGCCAGCTCAGGTGTACGTGGCTGGCGCCTTAACCCGTTAAGCCACAGGCGCCAAGCCTATTTTATTTTTAAAAGGGGATTTACATGATAGAAGATATTGTCAGACAAAAAAAAAAAGGCTGTTTCTTGACCAGACTTTCAATAGCTGAATTCAGCTTGGTTTGTGCTTATTATATTCACAGAATATTTTTTAAAAGGGGAAGAAAAACAATTATGTTCAATCTGAGGTTACCTAAATATTAATACTTGAAGAATGACAAGATTTGGGACTGAGTCTATTGACATGCCTAATCCTTGGAATAGCTCCTAAACTTACTGGAGGGGAGTAGGCTTGGACTGCTTGAAAAGGATATTTAGGTATTTTCTCAGAATGTTCCATGGCAGTAATCACCTAGGACTCTGATTAAAGCCCAGATTCTGAGACCTCATTCCCAGAGATTCTGATCCATATTTCTGCAGTGAGAATTCTCAGTGGACCAAGAATTTGCACCTCTACACATGCTTTTAGTGACGCTGACGCGGCTGACCCAGAAGCCACACTGTGAATAGCACTGCTGTTTTCCCATGGGGTGCACCTGAGTGTCATAATGCCCCCACTAGCCTTGGAAATAGCCTCCTGGCAGGAACCTTGAAATTTTGAAGTGCCCTATCTCTAAGGGTTACCTCCCTCTGCACGAAGGTCTTGCTTTTCTGCAATTTCTTCAAATTAGTCCAGACACAGAGCACAAGAACTTGGTTCAATCTTATTTTACACACGCTGTCAGCCCTTACTCTCTGAGGAATGTCTACTTCATTTGAATGCTAATTAAACTTGGAGGAAAGGCTTAAATTAGCCTAGACATATGCAAGAAATAGTGGAATTTTTGGTTCATTGATTATGCCATATCTCCTTGGAAAATTATTGAAATGATCATTAAAAAATAATTAGAAGTGCTGAACTATATTTAAGTACCCATTACGAACCTCTACCTCCAGTCAGCTGTTATAACTACCTTTAAACAATCATTCCAGTTCCTTGAGAATTACTTTATGCAAAGAATAAGAAATATGACCTTATCCTAATCATTGCGTCCTCGACACTTTGCCTTATTTTTTAAATCATTCATAGTTACTTTATTGGATTTTAAGAGATTAGTCTTCTTACTGGAGTCATTGTTAGATGTGGTCCATCTACATGTGTTGTCCAGAGTCAGGCAACATAGATGCTGTTTGTTCTAATGCTATCACCTGCCAGCCTTGTAAGTTTGCTCAATTTTTAAGCCTCTACTACCATTTTTTTTTTTTGAAACAGTCTCACTATGTCACCCTGGGTAGAGTGCAATGGCATCACAGCTCACAGCAACCTCCAACTCTTGGACTTAAGCCATTCTCTTGCCTCAGCCTCCCAAGTAGCTGGGACTACAGGCACTGGCCACAGCATCTGGCTATTTTTTTTTTTTTGTAGTTGTCATGGTTGTTCGGCAGGCCAGCCCGGTTCAAACCCACCAGCCCCGGTGTATGTGGCTGGCGCCCTAACCACTGAGCTACAGGCTCTGCGTCAACTACCAGTTTTTAAAAAAAGACTAATGACACCTTTTTTATCTGACTTCATTGGAATTTTTGCAAGAGTTAAATGTGTTAATATCTGTGAAAAATGCTTTGCAGTTATAATATAGTATGTTCTGGCATAATAAATACAGGAATTAAAATAAGGAGCTATGTCAATAACAGATACAGTAGAACCTCTAGAAGTTGACCAGCCAAAGGACTATAACAAACTGGTTAATATAGGGAGGTGGCCAACATAAGGAACTAGGCCCACTATGCTGACATGTATATGAGGTACATGTCCGGTGTCTGAAAATTAGGTCAACTTAAGGAGATTGTCAATGTAAGAAGGTGTCCAACTATGGAAGTTCTACTGTATATTATGATTTTTTAAAGTACTATGCAAAGAGAAATACTTATAATCAGATTCATTGATACTGGAATTTCTACCTTGATCTTTTTTAATATAAATACATGCTTAGTACTTTGCACAATGCAAAACTTAAATGTACTTCTGGCATTGCTCAGTGAGGAGATGTGGGTTTTAGGCTTCCTTTTGCTCCAAAATACTGAGTCATGGAAATTTGGCTGGTCAACTGAACTGATCTGGGCCTTTGTTTATCTTTCTGCAAGATGAAAATAAGAATACTTATTCTACCTTCCTCATAAGGGTATTGAGAAGATAAAACAAGAATTTCAATTTCCTGGCTGTTAAGTAAGTGCTACAGTCTGATTAACTTTAAATTCAACCTGACAGTTATAACACAATAATAATTGATGTTCAGGAAAATAAACCTAGGTACGTGTGTTAAGAGACATTAAATCTTCCCTGAGAACAGTTAAATTACACTTCTCTTATTTATAAATGAATACCTACTATATGGCAAGCCTTGTGCTCAGCACTGAAATAAAAGAGACATTGTTTCAGTCATCTCTGAGCATAAACTGTAATCAATATTGCTTAATCTTGAGTTGATTTTAGTGTATTTTAATCTTTTGAAAGTATGGTTGGTGAGAATATTTGATTCATTCAAATAACTCAGTCCCTTACCAAACCAAGAGAGTAAATTTACCATATGCATGCTATTTTTTATAGCTGAGCATGATTAAGACACTACTTATTCAGACAAGCATATCTCACTTTTTAGTTTGCCTAGTATTATGCAAACTGGCCTATTTAGAGTTTAACTGCTTTTCTTGACCTAAACACCATTTGGATCTCTTGTAAGACATATTTATTCTTTATTGGAAATTGGAGTGAGAAAATGTGTTCCAAATGCCTCACAATCACCTACTAGTTTGGTGATTTGCTTGTAAGGACTCACACAATTCAACATAAAGCTATGTTTATGGCTGAAGATTTATTGCAGCAAAGAATACCATGTTGCAACAGCAAGAAAATGAGACATGGGCAAAGACTACAGAAATCAGTGCAGGATTTCTAGGTCCTATTTCTTTAAGAGTCACATAGATACATCATTTTCTGCCATGTCTACCATAGACACATGAGCAAAATATCTCCATGCTAGGAAGCTCGTCTGAGTCTTGGGTCTTCCATGGGGTTGGTCATGCAGCTTACTGAATCAAACCATGTATGATTCAGACTTCAAACTAGGTGCTCGGTACACATCATAAATCTTTGTGTTTATATTAAACCATACCAACAGACTGACATGTCCTGCCACATGGCCTCAGGACATACCAGTATCACATACAGAAAAATACCAGTAACCAGTGGCTATGTGAACACTCCTGGAGTTTAATTCTCAGGGATTGAATAAAAGTTATTGCCCTGACTCTAAGAGTTCCCAAAGTTAAGGAAAAAACTGAGTAAAACAACCTGCTGTATTACCACTTCCTCTCAATATGGAACTAAAATAATACCTCAAAATTTTCCTGTGCCCCAATTCCCAAAAATCAGACCTCGATGCCATAGGTAGAGGGACAGAATTGACCTTTGGATGGCTGCAGCTGGGGCTCTTTGGATAGGCCAAGCACCTTCTTCAGTAGTAGCATTCTTGACCCTGCTCACTATTAGTTACTTCCTCTACCCAAGTCCCTCCAGGAGCAATGTGCTAATTCAAATGCCTTCAGGGGTCCAGTGGTGGCCCACAGTGCTCACAGGCTGAGAAATATCACCTTCCTAATCATTTCCTTTCATGTGACATCTCTAACCAATATCTGCAGCTACCTCAGGTTTTGAGATAATTACTTGTACATTAATGTTCCTTGCCTCCTTCACTTACATTTGCTCGTCTAAAAGAGTTTATTTTTCTTAATGTAGAGTATGATTGATTGTCAAGGTTACAGTGACTACCATTTCCTCTTTATATCTGTCACATAGGGAGAAATTGGCAAAGAAATGTATATCATCAAACAAGGAGAAGTCCAAGTCCTCGGAGGCCCTGACGGTGCTCAAATTCTGGTCACTCTGAAAGCAGGGGCTGTGTTTGGAGAAATCAGGTATCAGAGAGACATCTCATAAATATTGAAGACCCTCCTTTGTTGTAAAAGAAAAATCTTAGGTCACAAAGTTCCTGCTCAAATTTATCAAAGGTTTGATGGTGCTAGAAGCATTAGTAAAGTAGAGATTTTCCCATTTCTAGTCTTTCCTACCTTTCCTTCTCCCCAAAATACCTGAAGAAAGGGACTGGGTCATTCCGCTCTCTAGTCCAAGACCCAGGTCAGTACCTAGCATAAGGTAAGTGTTTAATAGACTATTCAATGGATGTGCAAATGAATGAATGAATTATAAGAGAAAAGGTTGGGAGAATTGGTGGTTGTCAGATTGTTGGAAGACTTAGTGCTTTGCTAACAAAGTCTTGAGTAAGCTAGTGCTACAATCATAGTTGTGGGATCAAACTCCCTGAGTCTAAACCTCAATTTCACCACTTACTGGCTTTGTTCCTTTCTCACTTGGTTACTCTGTTCCCTACATCTCCTACCTTAATAATTAGGATAATAATAGTACATCGTAGAGCTCTGGCAAATGACTTAATTCATTAAAAGCACTCAGAACAATGTCCTTCATCAATTAAAAGCTCAATAAACATTAACTATTGTTACCATTACTTATTTTTTTTTTTATTTTTTATTGAGTCATAGCTGTGTACAATAATTCAGTCATGGGGTACAGTGTGCGGGCTTCACATATAATCAGAGATATTTTTATCAACCTGATTGATATAACATTCATGAGATTTTCTCATTTACTATGTGAAAACATTTTTGATCCATATTTAGAAGTTTTCTCCTGACCCTTCAAATATGCACCACAAAATTGAGCCTATTCTTTTAACTTGCTACAGGAAAGTGCTGAGTTCTCCTTCAAGTGGGTTTTGGTGTAGAAATGATGAGTGTTCATGAGTTTTCACATTCGAAAAATGTAAAATTCCTGAGCTGTTCTTCACTCCATTGCTGGCTGTGGCTTGGAATCAGCAATGGACTAGTGTCCGTCGTTGAGGAATGGGTGAGCCAACAGGGAAGACATCCATGTAGTGTCCATCATCGAGGGATGGGTGACATAACATGAAAGACATCCATCTGGATGCTATTTAGCAGGAAGAAACAACAAACCGGGTTGTTTACCAGCAACAGTCGGAGAATATAAAAACCGAATGAGGCCATTAGCATAGTGCGATTTAAGCAAATGTAAAATATGCAAGCAACAATAAAAATGCCACATATTTTACAAGGATACGTACAGTTCGGAGATTCATATTCGACACATTTGAATGGTTGGATAAGAATGTGCAACAGTAGTAGGATGGATAAATGGATGGATGGATAAATGGATAGATGGATGGGTGGGTGGATAAACGGATGGGTAGATACACTTTAAAAATCAAACAAAAATGAGAGGCCTACAATAAGCTAATGATTATGGAATTGGGAGAAATTATTAACTCAACTCTCCTTACTAAACCACATTCTTCAAAACATCCCTGCAACAAGTCAGAAATTGGTAGCAGAAATAAAATCCACATTTTCCATTTGGTTTCGTTCAGGGAGCTTGCAAAATTAGTACAAATTGGTAGATCACTCCTAGCAAATTTGAGAGCTAGTTGCACTGATTTTTAAAAGTTAAAATACTATTTTAAGGCCAATCGAAAAAGGTATGGAGTGTACGGTTTCAACTATGTGATATTCTGGAAAATTTAAGACTATAGAGACTTAAAAAGATGAGCAGTTGCCAGAGGTCTGGGGAAAAACAGGGGAGGGAGAGAGGGATGAGCAGGTAGATGATAGAGGATTATTTTAGGGCAGTGAAACTACTCTCTAAGATACTATAATCATGGGTTTATGTTATTATATAGTTGTCAAAACCCATAAAACAAAATGAAGTTCTAATATAAACTCTAAACATTTGTAATAATGTACACGTATCATTATTGGGTCACCAATTATAACAAATGCACCATGCTATTTCAGTGCAAGATATGGCGCATGAGAACACAAGAGCACGATAGAAAGGGAGTTACATCAAACTGAGACTAAGATGACAATCATCCTGGGAGAAGGTGATGTCATGTGCCCCCAAGCAAACCCAAACAGGGTTCTGAATAGAACATCTTTCCTCCACAGAAAAATGGGATAAATAGATGCACTGCTCATGAAGCTAGAACTGCTTATGCAAATCCTTCTACAGGGAAAGACATATCTATTTCCCTTTGCATACAGTAAAATAATCTTAGAGAGTGCAGGAGTCTAGTATAGAAGGAAATGAAGTCTTTCATTGACTTATTTATTGATGAAAACCTTCTGTGAATTTTCAAAGCTAAGGGAAACACATCTCAAGGCAGAAGTGATTTAGCTTTTACATTACTATTATTTTTTATTGTGTGGGATTCATTGAGGTTACAAAGAATTAGGTTACACTGATTGCTTTTGTTAGGTAAATTTCTTCTTATTATTGTGTTCCACCCCCAAGACGTGTGCCATACGCTGTGACCCTCTCAAGCCCACTCTCTCCTTCCCTCTCCCTGCTCCCTCATCCCCCACCATGTTTTAGGTCATCTACTGCCTTTGTATTAGAATAGAGTACATTGGATTCTTGCTTCTCCATTCTTGTGATGCTTTACTAAGAAAAATGTGTTCTACCTCCATCCAGGTTAATACAAAAGATGTAAAGTCTCCAACTCTTTTAATGGCTGAATAGTATTTCATGGCTATACATATACAACAGCTTGTTAATCCATTCCTGGATTGGTGGGCATTTAGGTTGTTTCCACATTTTGGCAATTTAAATCAAAACCACCCTGAGATATCACCTAACCCCAATGAGAAAGGCCCACATCACAAAGTCTCAAAGCTGCAGATGCTGGCATGGATGTGGACAGAAGGGAACACTTTTATGCTGCTTGTGGGACTGCAAACTAATATAACTTTTTTGGAAGAAAGTATAGAAAATCCTCAAAGAACTCAAATTAGACCTCCCATTTGATCCTGCAATCCCATTACTGGGCATCTACCCACAAGAAAAAACAAATCCTTTTATCATAAGGACATTTGCACTAGCCTGTTTATTGCAGCTCAATTTACACTAGTTCTTGCATTATAAACTACATCCTTTTAGCTTTCTATGTGTGGATCTCTTTCTCCTCCTTTGTAAGGGAAACTATAAGAGCTAGTTGATAAGGTATCATTTGAAAGCAGCATGAAAGTGTGTGTATGTGTGTGTGTTGGTGGGGGCAAGAGGGAGGTGGAAATGGATCCTCCCATTAAGAAGAAAATGATATGAACTACCTTGACAGCTGGTAAAGGAAGTGAGTATAGAACAATGGCCTCAAGTGTTATCCTGAAACCTTATCCAAGGTCACTAATTTCACCAGGGACTATCATAAAACACACTCATGTTGCAGTCCTTTCCACAAGTTCTTTGACAGCACAGAGTTTGTGGGAGGCCATATGATGACACTTCGTCATTAGTCAAAGAGACAGAACCATGTTTCAACACAACTCAACAGGCTCTAAAGTTCAGCACAGGGAACATGGCTTTTTCCAACTGACCCACAAAGAAAGAAAGTCTAATGGAGAAAAGATAGGGAAACAGAAGAGTTATAATGTGGTAGAAAAAGGCTAGTGTGGGAGTCAAAGGACCTGGGCTCTAATACCCACTCAATCACTTATTAGTTCTGTGGCCTTGAGAGTGGTTAAAATTTACCCTTTCAGAGTTGTTATAAGTGTTCAAAACATACACAGTCATTACACAACCAAAGTGGCTACTCTCGTTGTAGTTAATTTTTAAGAAAACCACTATCTCCCTACAGCAGTGCAATAAAGGTTTTATAGAGAAAGAATCTTCCAAAGTCCTCAAAGGGAGAATGATATTCCATGTTACTGTTCTTCTCTCCTTCTCTCAAAATGTATGGGGTGAGGCTGGGCAAGGTGGCTCATGCCTATAATCTTAGCACTCTGGGAGGCTGAAGCAGGTGGATTGCTTGAGCTCAAGAGTTCAAGATCAACCACAGCAAGGCCAAGACCCTGTCTCTACTAAAAATATTTTAAAAGCCAGGCATTGTGGCAGGTGCCTGTAGTTGCAGCTACTTGGGAGGCTCAGGCAAGAGGATCACTTAAGCCCAAGAATTTGAGGTTGTTCTGAGCTATGATGCCATGCCACTATACCCAGGTGACAGAGGGGAACACTGTCTCAAAAAAAAAAAAATGTACAGGGGCAGCAAACAAGGCTTCATGGTTGTGGAGGAAACTTGGTTTCACAGTCTTTATCACCAACAATCTCCACCATCATAATAACCACAACAGCGATAACAAATGTGCCTCTTATCTATTTAGTGTTTTGTAAAATAATTATCTCAGGCTCCCTGACTCTGTCATTTTCCTGCCTCTCCAGAGTATGGGACTGAGTGGCTGATAACTGCTGCAGTTGGTGGTTTAACTCTTGCCTGGGTCTTCATGTCCCTGTCTTGTTATATGATATGAAATGTATTTCCTGATGCAAACAAAAGCTGAGCATCTACCATCTGTCCTCATGGTGAGTTTATTACTCTGGGACCACCTTTTCTCAGTGCAGTCTAGGCTTTGTGACAGCCCGCCTTGGGTGTAAACCACCATCTTGTTCATAAGGGGGTGGGACACAGTCTAAATTCCAATGAGAGGCCTTGCAAGAGGACTTTGGAACACTCCCTCCCAGGTCAGGGTCAATGGGGCCAGTGAGCCAATTACTTCATCCCTAAGAAAGGCTGCACAAGTCTACAGAAATCGCCAGTATGTCCTATCATGTCTGGCTGCCTTGGGTCTGCCACCTCTTCCTTAGTTCCATCACTGTACAACCAAGTTGAGGCTTTTTCACTCTGCACCTTCCTAGAAATGCTGCCTACCTAGTCTCTTTGGCTGCGTATGTTTCTAAATCAATGGAAGTAGATCACTCAGTAGGATCCAGGAAGGTTACAGAGTCTGCACAAGTATTCATATGACCACAGCTATGGATGCATGTGAATAAGAAGAAAGAAGGAGGGGAGGTTATGGCATGACCTGTGTCAAAAACCTCCCTCTCTGAGCTATTGATTCTTTTCTTGCAGTTATATTCTCAGAATTCTTAATCCTGTGTTCTAATGCCTCCAGATCCTTCATTTTCTGTAACCTATATAAAATTAGTAAGGAGTGATGCCATTTTGGTATCTAAGTGGAAAGCTTACACAGTACTTTGTTTTATACTGACATCAACCTTGTGGAATAGGCATTATTATAATACTCAAGCTACAGATAAAAGCATTTAAGACCAGAGAGAATTGGGAATTTGCCCAAGGCTATTCAGCTGACAAGGGGCCAGCTCCGAACCTGAATTTAGATTTATCAGACTCTAAAACTTAGCCAATAACCTACAATTGCTCAGTATCTTCTCATTGTTAAAGGACATCATTATGATTATTATCTGAGCTCCCAACCAGTGCTGGGAAGTAGGCAGGACAGAGACAGTTATCCCAACTTGGCAGCAGAGGACAGGAAGTTTGGAGGGAGCTCCATGACTTGGTGTTGGTCACCAGGTGGTAGTTGGCAGGGAATGGAATATGGACTTGGGAGTCAAACAGACCTGGATCCGGGGCTACCTCTGATGTCCATGCTATGTGAAAGTCACTCATATCCTCTGTGTTCTCATCTGTAAAGTGGAGGCTAAAACACATAATACCTCTTTAATAGGATTTAGTTAGTTAGTTTGTTTTGTTTTGTTTTATTTTTTGAAACAGAGTCTCATTCGGTTGCCCAGGCTAGAGAGCAAACTCAAACTCCTGGGCTCAAGCAATCCTCCTGCCTCAGCCTCCCAAGTACCTAAGACTACCGGTACCCGCTACAATGCCTGGCTAATTTTTCTATTTTTAGTAGAGAGAGGGTCTTGCTCTTGCCCAGGCTGGTCTCTAACTCCTGAACTAAAGCATTCCTTCTTCTTTGACCTCCCAGAGTACTGGGATTGTAGGCATGAGCTATTGCACCAAGCCACAAAAGTTTTTCAATGACATAGACAATTTGGAAGCAATTCAACATAATAAGATCCACTGAGCGAGACTGCCTATTTAAATGGTTCTGTGGCTTTGAGAAAAGAATTTGATCTAAATGTCTGTATAAAGGGGGGGTCTTAATCTGTGGGGTCCTTGGGAGGTTTAAAAACAATAACTTGTGTAAAACAGTAAAGAAGAAGTACTCGGTACGCATTAGCTATTACCATTCCTATTTGTAAACATCTCACTACATGCATTATATGGACTGGGCAGTGAGTGAATGCTGACCCTCCACACCACTGCCTATTCCCCAGACCTGGAGTGTGCTGGTCTAGAGTGAACATGTCCCCCCAAACTCAGTGCACAGGTAGTTCGCAAGCCTTTGGGAAGCAGGTAAATGAAAGCAAGAGATGCTGTTTTCAAATTTAATAAACACACAACCACTCTCAAGAGCACCTCTCATCCCCCCTGGCAGGTTATAGGCCATCTCTTCTCAGTTACCTGTGGCTAATTTGAACACGAGGCCAGCTATTCTCACTTTGTTCTCCACACTCACCCGTGGCCTCCTCCTGGGTCCCTGGTGGGATCTGTTCAGAGAATGTAAGCCCATATTAATATCATCTCGAGTGAAACATAATTAGAAAACTAAATCAGCAGCCGCAGATAGTGTAATGCTTTCCAAAACCATGTGTTGAGTGTGTGGAATGTTAGGGTTTATATGGTTCTTTTTTCTTTCTTTTTTTTTTTTTCTACTTGCTTTGGATTATTCCCATCACTGTTTCCCTTTATCAGTATAGAAAATCAAGAAGTTTAGACATCTGTCTTGATTCCAGCATGGAGGTTGGCAATGTAGGCCTGGCAGCCCGTCTGCCTCTTTTTCTAAGTCAAGTTTGATTGAAATACGCCCATGTCCACTTCTTCACATACTGTCTATGGCGGCCTTTGAGCTACAAGAGCGGAGCTGAGTAAGTTGATAGAGCCCAGATGCCCCATAGAGCTGAAAATATTTACTGTCTGGCCTTTCACAGAATAAGTTTTCTGACCCCCTTTGCAATGTATCTGTAGAGAAGCAGCCTCCAGAACAGCCCAAGGAGAGCCCCCTTCCCACCCAACACTGACAGCCATCCCCTGCTCCTAAGAACAGCAGGTGGCTATTGCCCCACCGGAATGGAGGCTTGGCTCGAAGAATAACTTAGCAGATGAAGGGGATACCTGAGACACTGGGGCTCCATGGGGTCTTCCTGCATCCTGTGCTCATTGCTTCCAAGGGACGGGAGACCAGGGAAGACCCACAAGATCCCACATGATCCAGAGGTTGCCTCAGAGCCAATCTGGTCCTTGTGGTGGGGAAAAACCTCTGTGTGTTGACTATGAGCTAAATTTCCTAACACAAAGCCTCTGGGGCCTGAGATCCAAAATATATTTGGAGATTAACTTTATACCAACTGTAGTCAACAGAGATGGAGGTTGGTTGACAATTATCAGGGTGCCTTAGAATTCCCTAGGAAACCTGCTCATATGCAGATTTCTGGTTTACACCCAGAGAATCTCAATTAAATAACTTGGGGTAAGATCTAGGAAACTCTGTCTTATTGGCTTTTATATTTATTTGTTTTATTTTTCTTTTTTTTCTCCATCAATTTTATTTATTTATTTTTTATTAAATCACAGCTGCGCACATTAGTGCAATCAAGGGGTACAATGTGCTGGTTT
>CAUYRH010178418.1:0-21940 GCA_963574655.1 Perodicticus potto
CGTTTTATGTCAGAAGCAGTACATTTACATTGACTAATCCGGATTACATCATGAGTGGATGGAATATTGCATTCTTCTTCAACTATTCTAGCAGCCAGCAAAAAACAACAGACTCCAATACAAGATAAATGTTTAGGTTTCACCTAAAAAAGCAAAGAACAAAAGGCTTCTTTTAACAATTGTCACTTTGATTTAGCAAAGAGGACACTTAAAAGACGATTCTAATGATGTTTCTATTCTTTTTTTTTTTTTTTTGCAGTTTGGCAGGGGCTGGGTTTAAACCTGCCACCTTTGGTATATGAGGCCAGCGCCCTACTCACTGAGCCACAGGCGCCGCCCCTATGTTCCTATTCTTAAGACAGAAGACAATCAAGCTTCCCTTATATGTAATTGCCCTTCACCGATGACTATACTCAATTCACATTTTAGACATTCTTTAACCTGCCTTTAAAAAAAAAAAAGGCTTTCTTTCTGAAACTTTGTTCACTTAATTTAAACTTAAATGCAGGAGGAAAAAAAACTTCCATGCAGGTTTAAAAGCTAGATTTATAGCACAGAGTTATGTTTTGTATTTCAGACTTATGCAATTCATAATAGTACAGTCTCCCCCAATATAAATTAAGCCTTCTGACACCAAAAAACTATACTCCTTCTTTGGATAAAAAATAATATTTTCTACTCAACCTTTTACATAAAATTTTGTAGGACCTTTCATTCCATACTTCAATATAATTTGCTCAAGAGAAATATCCTATCAGTTAGTCAGAGCACGACGTATGTAAAAGCTGCCGCGGACAGATGGCCGCCCTTTTCTTTTCAGTGGCCTGAACACTGACCCAGCAGCTGACAGTAATCCTATTGGCAGAAGAATCAATGCATTTTTCTAACAGTTGTTGGTGATTGTTAATAAGACGGCTCCCTGCTTTGAAAAGACTTATAGGGGGTCACCTTTAATATACTGTTAAACTCTGTCATATTTCTGTACTAAAAACATCTGGGCTCCAACAGAAACATGATGGGAGATGAAAATATGAAAATCTTATTTTAAGAACTACACATACAAAGCGAATACCTAAAAAACAGCAGTCTCCCTTTTGTTATATCTTCAAAGAGACAGTACTTAAGGAGTACAAAATAATCTAACTTAAAATACACCAATACACTTAATTTGTACAGTCTCTTAGTCTGGCAATAAGAGACTACAAACAATTCTGAATATTATAAATTTTATGTATACAGGGTATTATTATACTAGCTCAATAAATATTTATTGAACCTTTGGTTGCTAGGCATTAGGTATGGAAATATGGAACTGTACTAGTAAAAATGATTAAATACCTTCATAAGAGCCAAGAATCTGTCCAAAATATTAACAGCCAAGACAAAAGTTTCTGTGCAAGATCCAAAAAAGTTAGTTAAACTCCTTAAATCTTCTACTTTGGCATTTCTCAATCTTGGACACAAAGTGTTATCATTCTGCAATAAAAACCAAGAGCCAGAGTTTACAATCTTCTTAGAACTATGCAGATAGATAAGACAGATTCAAATAATAAAGTAATTTTTTTGCCTTAATCTTCAAGAATACAGGGAGAAGACTGGTATCACTTAGTTAAGGCTACACACTTCATCAGATACAAGGTGGAGATCATTTTTTAAAAAAACTTAAACAAAATACATATCACATGTACACCATGGAATATTATGCAGCCTTAAAGAAAGATGGAAACTTTACCTCTTTCATGTTTACACGGATGGAGCTGGAACTTACTGTTCTTAGCAAAGTATCTCAAGAATGAAAGAAAAAGTATCCAATGTACTCAGCCCTACTATGAAACCAATTTATAGCTTTTATATGAAAGCTATAACCCAATTATAGCCCAAGAATATGGGGAAAGGGGAGAGGGAGGGGAGGAGAGGGGAGGGGAGGGGAGGAGGAAGGGTAATCAGTGGGACCACACCTATGGTGCATCTTAGAAGGGTACAGGTGAAACTTACTAAATGCAGAATATAAATGTCTTAACACAGTAACTAGGAAAATGTCATGAAGGCTACGTTAAACAGTTTGATGAAAATGTTTCAGATTGTATATGAAATCAGCACATTGTACCCCATGATTGCATTAATGTACATAGATATGATTTAATTAAAAAAATACATATCATAAAAGCACTTCAACAATTCAATGTTAAAGTAAACCGCTGCCACATTCCAGAGGATTATAGCAAATATAATTCCATTCCTTTAGAATGAATATAGAGGGAAGGTTCCTTGTTTACTCCTTAAAATTATTTAACACCCTACTATAAATACTTCATATGCAGAGGTATTTCCATGGATGAACTGCTCAATTCATAAGGAGTCTACCACCAGCAGGCTGGGGATGCTGCATTTGTAGAAACACTTCTCTACAGTATCACTACTCTCATTCTTGCTAAGAAACAAAACCATGACCCCTGTAATAACGTTTACTTTGATGCTCCAGGAAGACCGATTTTGGTCTTATTTGCAGTTGTGATTCAATTGGGGTTTAAAATAAAAAGTTATCTCCTCCTAGCCCTATCAACTGCTTGAGCAAGTTATCTTTTCTGCCACCTTACCTCCGGGGTAGCCTCCATCAAGCTCAGCCCTTTTTCTCGAGGTTGGAATCTCTGCTCTCGCTCCAGGTAGAGGTTCAACAATCCAAGGAGCTGGACCCCTTCACGACCTGCCAAATGCTCTGCCCCCAAATCCTTCATCTGCAGCAAAGACACCACACACAACATAAAACTGGGGGGGGGGGCGTGTCGGGGTGGGGTACAGTGGGGCAGAAAGGACGGGGGCTAGTACCTCCAGAGAGAGGCGCCCCAGCATCCCGGGCGAGAAGCGGACGAGGGGCCAGGCCACGTCCGCCCGAACCCCGAGGTAATCCTCCCAGCGGCCCGGGAGGTGTGGCAGGGGGAGGGGCCGTGGTCACGGCCGCCGGCCAGCGCTGGCTCAGACCCGCCTGCAGTCTTACAAACAGGAAACTGCCCGCGGGCGGTGTCTACGGCCGGCCCCACCTGAAGTCGCGTGGGTAGGGATTTATGCCCCGATGACCGCACGGGTGGGGGCAGCGACTGCAGCGGGGCCTGGGGATGGGGAGCTGCACTACAGGGGGGAGGGGAAGTCTCGCGACCGAACAAAGAGCCAGAGGAGGAGACTCCGGGGCCCCGCCCCGCCCCTCCCGGAGCCCAGCTCCAGAAGCCCCTCGCGCAGGATCCCGGCCCCATCCCCATCCCCGGCCGCGGACCTGCCGGAGTGGCGGCGCCCCCGGGCGACGGCGGGGCGGTGGCGGGCCTGCCGGCGTGGGGCCTGGAATACAAGTCCAGCCCCCTGATGCCCAGTTCCGCAACCCTGGAAGTGCCACCCCAGCGGGGAAGGAGGGCGCGAGGTGCAGCTTCGCCTTTTCGCCCCGGCGCCCCTCCAGCATCTCTCCGCGGCCGGCGCCAAGTCCCCCAGGCCGCGGCGAGGGCAGCGCCAGGGCTCCGTGCACCACCTCGCCCCGCGGTCCCGACCGCGGACAAAGAAACCCCGAGCGATGCGGGCCGGGCCACTCACCGCGCCGGGGACGCGGTCCGCAGCGTCTGGGCGCGGCGGGGCGTCCGAGCCGGTCTCCGAGGTCGGGGTCCGACCGCTTCAGCGGGGCCCCTGCGCCCGCATCCGACCCTTCCTCCCTGCCGCAGCCGCCCCGGCCTCACAGCCCCGGCTCCATCCCGCCCCCTGCGCCCGCGGTGTGCAGGGGCGCCGCGCCGGCTGTCCGGACCGCCCGCCCCGCAGCCCCGCCGCCACCTTCCCCTCCGCGGAGGCCCCTGCAAACCCCTTATTTTTGTTTGGAGTTGTCGACGCCCCCAAGGGGGCGGGGCACGTGACTCCGGCGGAGGGATCCTCCACTTCCTCTAGCCTGTGAAAAAGAGTCCCCCCTCTAGGCCGCCGTTTTCAACCCCTTCTGGCCGCCTAGCTCCCCAGGGCTTCGCCGAGCTCGTCCTCCCGTCGGGTTCCCGGGCGGAAGGCGCAATCGGGGCGTCGGATTTATTCCGCGAATGATGCGAAAGGGGAAGGAAGGGAGCGAGAGGGTTGAGAGGCGGAAGGAGACCCCTTCTTGGTCGCAGTGCACCTTTTAAAGGTCCCCGGTTTATTTTGTTTTCGCTGTTTTGAAAAGTCCGCCCAAAGTGGCCGGCTCTCTGATTGGATACGGGTGGGTGCGGCCCAAGTGCGGAGGCCCTGATTCACTCTCGAGTCTGGATTGGCTAGCTGATTGGCCTTCGAGCCGTCTGATTGGCTTTCGCCGTATCCTGCGCCTCCGTCTTCCTTGGGGCCTTAGCAACTCTGGGGTCTGGGTTGCGCATGCCTGGGCTGGCGGCCTTGACGGCGTTGGGTTACCTGTCTTTGGGGTCTGTACTTTCCTCCAGGCCAGCTCCTCCTTTCCCGGGGGAATGCCTCGCTCGTGTTGCCCCTCCTGAGAGCTCGAACAGCTAGATGACCTACCTTTGTGATAACCTTTTTCTCCACAGGAGAGTTTTCTGTGATCCTCCTTTATTTTTTGTCCTGTGGGTTCATTTACAGTCACCCAAGAAATTATTCTAACATTGGGGGTGTACATGTCGAAATAGTCAATAAATGCTACATGTTTTGGTATTTGTTTTAAAATTTCCCAACCCAGGGTGGAAAAAAATGGAGTAGATAGGTAAAACAAGATGAGCAAAAAATTCTGAGAGTCATTGAGGCTGGACGGTGGGTACGCGAGGTTTTGTTACACTATTTTACTTAATTAAAAATTCAAAGGAGGGACTTTCTAATAAAAACTTTGCACGTTGGTAAGGATATGTAAACATCTAATAATAGCATACCTCCAGAGATTGTAGTTTGTGCTGTTGTTTTAATGCAGATTCCCAGAGTTTCTTGGTCTATCATTGCCCTTAAATTTATCTTTTATTGCTCATTATACTCAGTGTTGTTATTATTGGTGGCACCTCTCCCTAGGCAGGGCAAAAAGCCAACAGACCAGGTGCCTTAAGCCAAAGAAACTTTCACAAGGAATATGGGGGGGAGGGTTGACTCCCTTGGAACTTTTATAGTTTGTTTACTTTCTCCGTCCTAAATTATTGAATAGTGAACAGAACACTGGTAAGTTCTAATCTAAATAATCAGCTCCTGGGAACAGATTTCCCTTTTCTGCTCTTCTGTATGTTTTCTGTGCATTGTTTTGTTACTTGTGAAATAGGGGAAGACACAGAGCATACCTTTAGCTGCAGCTCTCTTCTCTTTCCAGAGCAGCTAAGGAATTTTAGAAAGTCCCTTTGCATGTTAGCTAGGACTAAACACAGCTATTAGTCTGCAGCACAGAGCAGCTGGGGGAAGGGAGCCCCGAGAGCTAATACTGTTATTTCAGAGAGGTGTGGCCTTGTTGAGGGTTTTGGAAAATTAGCACGCTACTTTTAAATTATGTACAGGTTACACAATTTTATGCATTGCAATTTGATCTTTCAAATAATATTTAAGCAATTATTTTATTTGACATAATCATCTTGCTGGAAATTGAACTAGGAGAATAGAGCCAGAAGTAAAAATACATAGATGACAGCTCATCCTGCGGAGTGTAAAGAGGCTCAGTGGACAGAGTCCTTGGAGCTGCAGAAAGCAGCTAGACCAAAACGTCCACCATGAGGGAAAGGGGAGTTTGTGACCAAAACATGATGGAGATGGGAAACTTTTTTTTTTTCCAAGTAAGAGATCAAGAGTGGAAAGGGAACCTAAGTCATAAAATAAGTGACATGAAAGAAGCGATGTGATATTATGTGGTAGAAGATTTTAAAAATAATTTATAAGACAAATAGGAAGAAATCTAGAAATAGTCCTTTCCTCTTTCCTTAGATGACTAAATCTTAGAAAATTTTACAAAATGTGTACTATATGATATTTCATAACTGGTATTTTGTGTGTCTTTTTTATAGGCAGCATCTTGAATGATGTGAACAGTTTTCTGAGAGTAAGACAAAAAAGCTTTGTAAATGGTGTTGAATTTCCTGCTCTTGGCTGCCCCTGCTTAGCACAGGAGAAAAAACTGATCAAGTTGTCCAAGATGGAGCCCTTTCTCCACTTGCCTAAGATGAAAGGAAAACAGTCATTAAAAATATGAGTCCAGTAGTTACATCAGTCTTTTTTCAAAATACTTCCTTTTAAGAGTGATGCCATTGGGGGGCGGGGGATGCAGGTGTTCTCTGCTTTTTGCTGTTTTTTTTTTTTTTTTTTAATAATAGCCCTTCTTCAGATGCTATTTGTTCTTATCACCCTGGCTTACTTTACTAGAGCTGAAGTTGTTATTTATTAAAAAGAGACATTATTCCAGGCAGTACCTGTGGCTCAAAGGAGTAGGGCACCGGCTGCATATGCTAGAGGTGGCAGGTTCAAACCCAGCCTCGGCCAAAAACTGTCAAAAAAAAAAAAAAGAGACATTATTCCCTATTGGCTAATCAGACTTTACCCATTAGCTACCTCCTAGCCTTTCCTCACCTTTCCTTAGGGCCACTGTCCTGCAACATGTATGTATATGGAATAAGGAGGTGGGAACCTGGCAGCCTCCAAGAGGAACGCCAAGGCAATTTATTTTTGAGATATTTGATCTTCTCCAGCACAGTGATGGGGTGCAGTGGAGCGGAGTGATACTCTCTTCTCAGTAACACCATGAATTCTGACAAGGAGCCCATTGTTCTCGGTGACACATGAGCCCGAAACTGGAAGGTGAGCGCAGAACAGGTGATGAGCAGGGAGTGCTCACACAGACAATGCCTCCTTCAGTGAATCCGTGACTCCTGAGGGTATCCCTCAAACCCAGTGGCACATACACGTCTACCTTGAAAAGAAAATAGGGCATTCCCAAGGGGTTTCTGTGGTGCTTCTCTGAATGATTCATACTTCAGACTTCCCAGAACATTTGTTTTCTTTTTTTAATTAAATTGTCCACTGTGCCTTTAAGAGCCAGCCCTAGTCTTAGGACCGCTCTCCTAAACCCAGAAGGAGATTGCCTGTGTCCTGCCAGACTCTTCCCTGAACTTTGTAAGGCATCACTATTCCCACAACTTCCCAGACATCGCTTGCTCCTCAGAAACAATAAATCCTAGCTTTTTATTCAACAGAAATTTAATAAATACATACTAAGTGCCAGGCATGGTACTACACATCAGGGACACAAAAATGGATAAATAGCCCTGGCACAGCGGCCAGCGCCTGTAATCCCAGCAGTCTGGGAGGCCGAGGCAGGTGGATCACCTGAGCTCAGGAGTTTGAGACCAGCCTGAGCAAGAGTGAGACCCATCTCTACTAAAAATGAAAAACAAGGCCAGAGGATCGCTTCAGCCTGAGAGGTTGAGGTTGCCGTGAGCTGTGATGCCAGGTGGCACTCTACCCAGGGTGGCGGGGAGACTCTGTCTCAAAACAAACAAAACCCTAAACCAAAAATGGATAAATAAAACACGGTCCCAGAATATACACTGTTCTATCTGAGGTATAGGGCAAAGCCCTGGCCAAGGATCAAAATGGCTTTGAGCCCCAGCTTTCCTACTCGTTAGAGATAATACACCTTGAATTCCTTGAATAATTCTCCAAGGAATTCCCAGGAGATCCTCAACCTGGGGTGGGTGTGGGGGTAATTGTGTCTGCTTCATAAGGAACAATTAAATACAAACGCTTATGAAATTAGCTATATGTTTCTAGGCTATTAGAATTTTTCACAATGCTGTGACTCCAGGAAGGGATTAACTCTAACCTCATCAAAGAAATGTGGTGGAAACCAGCCCTGAGAGGAGAGAAGGGCGGCCTGGGGGTTGGTAAAGCTGATGTGAGTTTACTCACTATTTTAGCCTCCCTGCCTGTGCTGTTTTCTATCAGTAAAGGGGGTTTGCAGCTCCAAACCCCCTGCTTAGATTAACCTTGCTAGCAGAAGCTGCAGAGACAGGAACAGGAGGAAGAGGAAACGTATAACCCAGGTGCCATCTTGAAATGATTCAGAGCTTGGTTTTTAAATCAGAACCTGGAAGAATGAGATGACTTATATACAAAATCATTTTTCAAGCAGTCAGCAGAATCGGTCAGTGAGGCATCTCCTGTTTTCTCCTTTCTAACTTTCTCATGGACAGATCTCAGATCTGTCTGACATCAGCAAGCCCAATATTTTACAATTGTTTATCATATAAGTATGTTGTTGCTTTTGACATTAATGCTGGAAGCATGTCTTATCTTTCTGGAAGACCTCTGTCCAAGTGTTGCTGATTCCACACAGTCAAGATTCAGATGTTGATGAGCTCAGCTTTGGAATTGTGGGAATTGCCCACACTGTAGAGACCATCTGAATGACTAACTGAAAAAGGACCAGTATTTCCAGCCAGCCCCTTCAGCCCCTCCCAGCCTCTACTGGCCTGCAAGAAAGGCTTGTGCAAACTGTCTCTGAAACTCTGGGCCAGATTCATTACTTTGTTATCCGGTGCTCTCCTGTAGTGCTGAAAGTCAACTGAAATAAATGAAGTAGACTTGATGTGATGTAAAAAGTCTGGCAAAGGACAATGAACTGAGAATATGGTGATTCCTGAAATCAGAACTAATTACCTCAAAATGGTGGGGGGGCCCAAAGCCAATACATTTTAAGTGGCTCAGACTATATTCTGTAACATTGTACATTATTATTTACATAACAGGTTATTCTTTTTTTGATTTGTTCTAAGAACCATAACCTAACTCAGATATTTCCGCATCATGGAGCTATGTGAAGTTAACAATCTGAGCAAAGGATACTTTGAGAGGCATCTGTTAACTGTATTTTATTCCCAGAAGAACTTTTACTATCTGTCAAAGTCATGATTTCTTATTTTGATCTCCCATGAAAAGACAATGGACATTTAAAGTGATATAAATACATAGCATAAGCTTTAATTTTGCTTTGTTAACTTGTGTTTTCAAAAGGAGGGGTTTTTTTTAACTTCTAAAAAGAAAGATTGGTTCATATCAAAGCTTCTCCAGGTCTGTTTAATTACATATATTTTTTATGTTTTCAACCACATTCTGAATAATAAGTTGTGACTACTTGCAGGCATAGAACCAGATTTGGGGGAGTGGGTTTGAAACTTTACAATTTGGAGAGGCCGTCTTTAGGAAAAATAGTAGAATTTACAAAATAAGGTATGAAAGTGGGTATTTGTAATAAAACAAATCAAGACGAATAGTAAATTTTTAGATGTTGGGACATACTCACTGCTCTGGCTATCTGTTGCTATGCAATGAATCATCCCAAAATTTAGCATCTTAAAATAAGAACAATTTCATTATCATCGCCACAGTGCTGGAGGTGGGCCAAGCTCAGCACACTATCCTGGTGCAGGACCTCCTGTGAAGCTGCGGTCAGGTGGTGCTGGGGCCGGAGTCAGCTTGCAGCCCACTCGCATGCCGGGGTTGATGCTGACTGTGACTTGGCGCCTCAGCTGAGGTCGGGAGTCAACACTTACTTGTGTGGTCTTTCCATATGGTCTTCCCACTTCCTCATGGCATGGTGACAGGCCCTGAGAAAACCAGGTGGACTCTAGATCTCCTTTTTTGAGCCAACCGTGGCAGTCATACAGCTTCTGTATTAGTTTCACGTTGCTGCTGTAACAAATGACCACAAACTTAGGGGCTTAAAGCAACACGCGTGTACTGCCTTCTAGTTCTGGAGGTCAGAAGTTTGAAATGGGTCTCCCTGGGCTAAAGTCAGGTGTCAGCAGGGCTGCCCTTCTGCAGGCTCTAGAGACAATACACGCCCTTGCCTTCTCCAGTGCCCAGAGGCCACCTGCAGTCCTTGACTGACGGTCCATCTTCCACCTTCAAAGCCAGCATCACGGTACCTACAAATCTCCCTCGACTCTGATCTTCTGCCTCTCCCATCCACTAAAAAGGACATTGGTGATTATATTGGGCACCCTTGGGTTACTCAGAACATTCTCACCACCTCAAGTCCAGCTAATTAGGAGCCTCAATTCCCTCGCCATGTAACATTAACATATTCACAGGTTGTGGACATTTTTGAGAGACCTTTATTCCTCCTACTATGACATCCCTTCAGCCACAGTCACAAGTCCCCTCAGGCTCAAGGAGAGGGAACATACTCTCCACCTTTCAATGAGAGGCGTGTCAGTCACCTTACAATAAGAGCATTTGGGGTGAGAGATAATGTGGTGACCATCCCTGGAAAATAAAATCTTTCCTACTCACAAACCTCAAAACTCTGGGAAATGCCATGATAGCTTTTATTAATAAGCTATCTGCTGACACAGCTATAAAATTTTTTGCCAATATCTTTGGCTGCATATTCTCTGGTCATACCTTTATTTGATAACAATATTATAATTTTCTATAGAGAACTTTTTAAAATTTAGTTTCCTCTAACATGGTTGGTCAAATTTTGCAATATCAAAAAACAGTTGATATTTTAATATGTTTCAGTTTTGGCTCAGCGCCTACACGCAGTGGTTAGGGCTCCAGCATGCTCTGGAGCTGGTGGGTTCAAACACATCCCGGGCCTGCTAAACAAACAAACAACAACAACAGCAACAGCAAAAACAGCCAGGTGTTGTGGTTGGCACCTGTAGTCGCAGCTACTTGGGAGGCTGAGACAAGAGAATCACTTGAGCCCAAGAGTTTGAGGGCACTCTACTCTCAATTAAAAAAAAAAAAAAAAGTTTCAGTTTTATAATTCATCATTAGTATATTTCATGCTTGATATCTGATTTGAGAACAGCTTCATGAAGCTTTTTCTGGGTATGAGCTGTAAAATTTCAGGAGATCAGTGAAAATCAGACACGCTTACTTTTCAGGTTGTCTTCTGCTTCCTTATTGCACCAGTGTATATTAAGTTTTCTCTCATCTTTGCTAATGTCAGTATTTTGTAGCAAATCAGCAAAAATTACTGTTTGTTTTTAACATGATCTTATGATTCCTTCCTCTTTACTAACTAGAGTATCAAACAATCCAAAACCCTATCCATTCCTTCTACTAAAAATTTCTCTCTTCCTTTTAAGGAAGTACTGCTTTGGGGATGAGCCGGGAAATTTATTTTCTTTGTCTAATGTAATTTGTTTTTTGATGTCTGAACACATTTAAATTGTCTCTTAACTCTTTAATAAAAGCATTCATAGATGACACAACAGAGCATGTTTGTTTGTTTATTTATTTATTTATTTAAGACCGAGTCTCACTCTGTCCTCCTGGATAGAGTGCCATGGCATCCTAGCTCACAGCAACCTCAAACTCTTGGGCTCAAGCTATCCTCTTGCCTCAGCCTCCCAAGTAGCTGGGACTACAGGCACCTGCCATAACACCCAGCTATTTTTAGAGGGTCTTACTATTGCTCTGGCTGGTTTGGAACTCTTGAGCTCAAACAATCCACCCTCCTCAGCTTCCCAGAGTGCTAGGATTATAGGCATGAGCCCACATTTCTTTTATATCCAAACTAGCAGTCCATAATTTCTCAATTTTTTTGAAACATCCCAAAATGTTTTCCCCAATTTCAGTGCAAATGATATATGCCCAGGATGGCGCTTGTGGCTAAGTGGGTAGGGTGCCGGTCCCATGTACCAAGGGTAGCAGGTTCAAATCCAGCCCCGGCCAAACTGCAACAAAAAAAATAGCCAGGTGTGGCTCAGCGCCTGTGGCTCAAGCAGCTAAGGTGCCAGCCACATTCACCTGAGATGGCGGTTCAAATCCAGCCCAGCTCACCAAAGCATGATGGCTGCAACCAAAAAATAGCCAGGCGTTGTGGCGGGCACCTGTAGTCCCGGCCACTCGGGAAGCTGAGGCAAGAGAATCACCTACGCCCAGGAGTTGGAGGTTGCTGTGAGCTGTGTGACTCCACGGCACTCTATGGAGGGCGATAAAGTGAGACTCTGTCTCTACAACAACAACAACAACAACAAAAAAATGGTATATGCCCAAACCAATTTCCCCTTAGCCAGATCCTCAAAATGTTGGTGGATACTCCAGCACCTCTAAACACAAGGGATATTTGTACAGTGGAATTTGACATGGAGAGAGAGAACAGCCTGGTTGCAGTTAAAATTTCTTACTTTTGCAAAACTCAAAAAATATATATATGTGAACTATATATATAGTTTGTTGTATATATATAGTTGTTTCTCCAGAGAAACAACCAATAGGATGTGTGTAGATACTGCGGACAGTTACTCATAGCATAACTACAGTTCAGTCAACACATCACATATACAAGAGTATCCCTATCATATCACATTTTTACCGTACCTTTTCTGTGTTTAGATGTGTTTAGACATATATACTTCCCATTGTGTTACAGTTGCCCACAGTATTCAGTACAGTAACGTGCTGCACAGGTGTGTAGCCTGGAAACAATAGGCTGTGTCGCATAGCCTCAGAGTGCAGTTGGCTATACCACTGAGGTCTGTCTAAGTACACTCTACAAGGTTTGCACAACAAAACCAACTAATGACACATCCTAGTCATTTAGCAATGTTTGACTGTATAGAGAGGGCAATTTGTTATGAGGGATTGGCTTATGCAGTTATGGAGGCTGAGAAATTCCACAAACTGCTGTCTGCAAGCTGGAGGCCCAGCAAAGATGATGCTATAGTTCAAGTCTAAGCCCAGAGCCTGAGAACCAGGAGAGCCGAGGGTGTAAGTCCCTGCCTAAGTCCGAATGCCTGAGAATCAGGATCACTGATGGCCATGGCAGAAAAAGCAAATTCCCCCTTCCTCTGTATTTTTGTTCTATTTAGGACCTCAAGGAATTGGATGATGCCTGCCCTCACAGGTAAGGATTAATCTTCTTTGCTAGTCCACCAATTCAATTGCTACTTTCTTGTGGAAACATCCTCAGAAATACCCATAAATCATGTTTACCAGCTACCTGGGCATCCCTTAGCCCAGTCAAGTTGACACACTATGAACCATTACACGAACACTGCTGGGACCCCTCTGATAACTTGGAGAAAACTTGGGCAAGTGAGGGTACCTGAACCTAAATTTCATTAGCTTCTCAATAAATCCAATTATAATCTATAATTTCCAAGCACTGTACTAAGGGATTTATGTGTACTGACATAATTTTAAAGCCCATAACACACACACATGGCAAGTACCATTGCACAATGCAGATAGAGAGGCCAAGAGAGTTTATATAACTTGATCCCTCAGCCAGACAGTGGTGGAATCAGTATTCAGACCCAGACAGTCTGACTCAAGCACCTACAGTCATAACCACTGTTTTACGTAGTGATTCTGCTACTCAGGAAGGAGAATAAAACTCTGATTTGGACCTAAGCTTGATTCGATTGACTATGCAGTAGACCCCTTGTAAGCTGACCACCCAAGGGACTGTCACAACAGGTCAACACATGGAGGTGGTCAACCTAAGGAACTAAGCCTGCTGCATTGATTTGTACATGTAGGGGACATTCAGTCTATGAAAATTAGGTCAATGTAGGGAGCTGGTCAACTATGGAGGTTCTACTGTATTTTCTATTAAATTCACTTAAAATGGTTGCTTCAGAAATGTAGGTTAGCTTAAGCCAAGGCAATATGATTGGATATTTGATTAGGAAAATTAGGGAACTATTCACCTACATATATTTGTATGTTTTTCCTTTTTTAAACAGAAAAGGAACATACCTTTGATAGAGCTTATATTTATCTCTGCCAACCTAATCTGAAGGGAAAATATGCAGGGAGATTAGTGGGCCGGGGTCACTGCCTTCTCTGTCCTGAACTCACACCTTTTTAACAAGGCTGACCCATTGTTTTGACACAGTCTCACCCCTCAAATCCCAGGACAGCCAGAAGGGTAAGGAAAAAGAGATTCCTTTCTTCCTGGGGAAGGAGTATAAAGACTTGAGAGGTCATGTGAGTGCATCTGTTTAGGTGCTAGAAAGAAAGTGTTACTGTCTTGCCAGTGGTCCTGATAAGGGCCATTTTGCAGCCCTTTGGGCTGCCTTTCACCTTATGATAAGGAAGCAATTTTAAAGTCTTTGCAACAGAAAATGGTAATCAGCATATACTCTGAGGGCTCTACCACGGCTGGTTCTGCTATTATAGTCTCAGAACCTACAAGGCATCGTTCTAAGAGGAAGTCAAAGCCCTCTGATAACTCACTGCCAAAAATAGCTGGTTGGAGCTTTACAGCCTGTGCTGGACAGAGGAAGTAGAGATGGCGAGGGGTGCCACAAACAGAGTGTGTGGAGGAAAATTTTCTTGTCAAGTGCAGAAGTTACCAACATATCGAGTTTACTGTGTTGTGCAGTACGTTTTTGTGATGGACATAATAATATCCTATCTCCAGATCTTATATGTAAACAAGACAAACTTACAGACTCATTCTGCACAAAGATTGGCTTCCAAGAATATTCGGGTTTCTGTAGCCACGTATCTTACAAATGCAGCCCCCACTGCATTTTAAAATCTGTTGCTTCTTTCGCCCAGTTTAATAAAACCATCCTGGGCAGCTAGTCTAGTCCAGGCACAGTGGTGGAGGCAAAAAATACAAAGTGACTATCTGGGGTGTCTCGCCTGCAGTCTGGGGGGCTGCATGGGGATTTTGTGGGGACTGTTCTGCTTATCTGTGGTGTTGGATATTGTGAAAATAATGCACGGACCTTTTTCTTACTCGTCATTAGTGTTTGTGTATTTAGTGAGTGGCCCAAGACAGCTCTTCTTCCAATGTGCTGCAGGAAAGAAAAAAGGTGGGGCACCCGTGGTTTAGACCCTGCCCTCAAAGAGCTCAGAGCCTAGGCAGTTAGAATGAAGGTGACAGATCACAATACTGCTGTGTGACGTGTGGGACAATAGCAATGTGTACAAAGGACAGCGGCATAACAGGGAGAGAACAGTTATCTCAGGAGAGGGAGTGAGATCAGGTAAATTCACAGTGGAGGGGACCGTTGGCTCTCTACGGAGTCTCCTCCTTTCAGCTCAGCACGTGATTTATATACAGTTTTCAGAAGGAGCAGTTTTCACCCCAGGGACAGATTAACAGCATCCGAGCTACTCAGGAGTACATGTTGGTAGAACTTCCACCTGCAGGATGTCCATTTAACACTGGTGCTTCTCAAATGTGTGTGCACGTGGATGTGTGTATGTATAGGTGTAGGGGGTTGAGACATGGTCTCACTTTGTTGCCCAGCCTGGAGCACAGTGGTGTCATCATAGCTAACTGCTACCTCAGCTTCCAGAGTAGCTGGGACGATAGGCGTGTACCACTATGCCTGGTGAATTTTTCCTATATTGCTGTAGAGATGGGGTCTTGCTGTGTTCCCCAGGCTGGTCTCAAGCATTGGCCTCAAGCGATCCTCCTGCCTTGCCCTCCCAGAATGCGAGGATTACAGGCCTGAGCCACTGTGTCTAGCCCACTCCCTAAATATTTGTGAAACCCATTATCCTAACTAAAACTACCTCAAGTTATATTTTTTGACTTATGTAAACTAAGTCAGAATATTGCCATTTCCCTACAAATGGCTTACTTTTCATTTTAATTATGAAAGTAATAAAAGCACACTACAGAAAATGTGGAAAGGAAAAACAAAATTACCTGTAACCAAACAGTGGAATGCAACTCATATTATTGTGGTAATGTACATTCTTCTGATTCCTGTTTCTGATATTTGTAAAAGTTGTACTGTGAAATATACATACAAGAGAGTATAAACATATGTCCAATTTAAAGACCATCAGTAAAAGAAGTAACTGTATGGCCACCAGCCAAGTTAACAAATGGAGTATAATCTGAACCCTCCCCACTCTCTCTTCCTAAAAATAGCTTCCGTATGAAATGTTCACATAAATCATTCATTCCCTTCCTTTCTAAAATAGATTACTTTGTGTATCCCCAAATAATATATTGTTTAGTTTTTTAACTTTGTAAACTCAGTAAAAGTCACACTGAGTATCTTTTTCTGTGACCGTTGTTTCAGCTTCATTCATGTTCGCCTATAGCTGTAGTGATTTTTATTGCTGCATAATTATTATAGATTACATACATATATAGTGTAAAAAATACTATACTCCAAGCAATTGAATGAATTTCCACTCCCATAAGCTCTCTGTAAGAGCTCCTGTTGTTCTACCTTCTAAGCAACAAGTTACATATTTTCATAATACTTAAAAACAAGAGCCAGGATGGTTGTTATTTCTGTATCTGCCTCTTTAAATAGAGCTATACGCAGAGCAGATACACAATAAAAATTATCTGCTTGATTTTGGGAAATGTATAAAGACAACTGTAATTAAAAGTATAACAATTATTTACTCAGGTAGAAGAAAGCTGTGCTTCTATGTTTAAACCAATCCATCCATACATACATAAACATACAGGTGCGCCTTAACTTATCATGGTACTATGTTCTCATAAACCCACTGCATGTTGAAAATATGGTAAGTTGAAAGTGAGTTTTCAGGCTTGGTGCCTGTGGCTCAACTGGCTAAGGCGCCAGCCACGTACTCCTGAGCTGGCAGGTTCGAATCCAGCCCGGGCCCGCCAAACAACAATGATGGCTGCAACCAAAAAATGGCCGGGCGTTGTGGCAGGTGGAAGCTACTTGGGAGGTGGAAGCAGGAGACTCACTTGAGCCCAGGAGTTGGAGGTTGCTGTGAGCTGTGATGCCACGGCACTGTATCGAGGGTGACAGCTTGAGGCTCTGTCTCAAAAAAAAAAAAAAAAAAAAAAGAAAGTGAGTTTTCAACAATTTTTTTTTTTTTTTGTAGAGACAGAGTCTCACTTTATCGTCCTCACAGTAGAGTGCTGTGGCGTCACACAGCTCACAGCAACCTCCAACTCCTGGGCTTAGGCGATTCTCTTGCCTCAGCCTCCCCAGTAGCTGGGACTACGGGCGCCCGGTACAACGTCCGGCTATTTTCTTTGTTTTGCAGTTCGGCCGAGGCCGGGTTTGAACCCACCACCTTCGGTTTATGGGGCCAGCGCTCTGCTCGATGAGCCACAGGCGCTGTCCTCAACAATTTTTTTATCCAGATGTAACTCCACCATAAATTAAGGGACATTGTGAATATCGCTTTTGTGCCATCTTTAAGTAGAAAATTCATGGAGTTAAACCATCATAAGTCAAGAAGCATCTATATTCAGACATATACACAGAGACAGAAACGCGACTACATCATGTTCATTAACACGAAAATTGGAAGCAGGGCAATATAGTACCACTGTAGTTAAAAGTAAATATTCTGAAATTCCCCCCCCCCACGTGTGATGTGTGCATGTATGTGTGCATGTGTATGCGTGAAGGAGCGCGTGTGCCTCCTTAGACATTTTCATCTGTGAATAAAATGAGTTTTAAGATTCTGTCATTCAGCCATAGTAATTCACTTCACAAGGTCATCATTTGGAGCCACTGATTTGTTTCTGAATTATCAATCTGTATAGAAATCAAATTAAAAATACATAGTTTAAAGTGAGCTAAAATACGCAGTCATCCAAGCAGAAATTGGGCTTCAGTGAATTTCCTAAAACTCTAAATTTATCTTTTCTGGCTGGGCACGGTGACTCACACCTGTAATCCTAGCACACTGGGAGGCCAAGGCAGGTGGATTGCCTGAGCTCACGACTTCAAGACCAGACTGAGCCAGTGCGAGACCTTGTCTCTTTCTTTTTTGAGACAGAGTCTCACTTTGTCACCCCTGGTAGAGTGCCCTGGCGTCACAGCTCACAGCAACCTCTAACTCTTGGACTCCAGAGATTCTCTTGCCTCAGCCTCCCGAGTAGCTGGGACTACAGGCACCTACCACAAAGCCCAGCCATTTTTTTTTTTAAGAGATGGTGTCTCGCTCTAGCTCAGATCAGTCTCGAACTCATGAGCTCAGGTGATCCACCCACCTCGGCCTCCCAAAGTGCTGGGATTACAGGTGTGAGCCATTGTGCCCAGCTGAGACCTTTCTCTTAAAAAAAGAAAAAAAATAGCCAGGTGTTGTGGCAGGCACCTATAGTCCCAGCTACTCAGGAGAATAAGGCAAGAGAATCAGTTACACCCAAGAGTTTGAGGTTGCTGTGATCTGTGATATCACTGCACTCCTCTGAGGGCAACAAAGTGAGACTTTGTCTCAAAAAAAAAAAATTATCTTTTCTGTCTACAACAGATGGTCATCCTCCTACTATTACCACCAATTCACCTGTTAAGACAAATTCTAATGCTATTTTTTTTTTTTTTTGAGACAGAGTCTCAAACTGTCACCCTGGGTAGAGTGCCGTGGTGTCACAGCTCACAGCAACCTTAAACTCTTGGACTTACGCAATTCTCTTGCCTCAGCCTCCCAGGTAGCTGGGACTACAGGCATCTGCCACAACACCCGGCTATTTTTTCGGTTGTAGTCGTGATTGTTGTTTGGCAGGCCTGGGCTGGATTCAAACTCACCAGCTCCGGTCTGTGTAGTTGGCACCCTAGCAGATGAGCTACAGGTGCCGAGCCAAATTCTGATGCTTTTAAAGCTAAAAAGTGTGTATTTGTGCACTTTCAACAAACACTAAAGATAAAAATTAAAATTGTAGTTCTAAAAAAAGAGTGGAAGGCATTTCTTACTAGTCAAATATATTATTCTTAACTAAAATTAAAATGGTTACTAAACAATACTACAATAAAAAGAATATGACTGTCATGGAAGCAACCCAAACACCCATCAACCAATGAATGTATTAACAAATATGGTGTATGTATAGCATGGAATAGTATTCAGCCATAAATAGATGGAGACTTTACATCTTTTATGTTTACCTGGATGGAGTTGGAACACATTCTTCTTAGTAAAGTATCTCAAGAATGGGGAAAAAGTATCCAATGTAGTCAATACCATTATGAAACCAATATATAAACACTTACACACTCATATGAATGATAAAACACAAGTGTAGTCTAGCAAGAGGGAGGTACGGAGGAAGAAGGGAGGGGAAAGGGGGAGGGTATTAGGTGAGATCTCGCCTAATGTGCACAATGCAAGGGTATATTTTAAAATAACTAAGAGGAAATTTTAAATGTCTTATCACCAAAAATAAGTGAAGTGATAGCTATGTTCATCAGTTTGATTTAATCATTCCACATTGTACATCAGATTATCACATTATGCCCCATAAATGTATACAGTTATGATTTTAATTAAAAGTTTTAAAAAAGAAAAATAACAAATGCATTTGTTATCTAATAATTGTTTTTATAAGAGAAAGGGTCTTGGCTAGGCATGGTGGCTCATGCCTGTAATTCTAGCACTTTGGGAGGCTGAGCTGGGAGGATCACTTGAGGCCAGGAGTTTGAGACCAGCCTGGGCAAGACAGTGAGGCCTTATCTCTACAAATCCTGAAAAATTAGCTAGCTGTGGTGTCATGTGCCTTTAGTCGCAGCTACTTGGGAGGAGCTAAGGCAGGAGGATCAATTAAGCTCAAGAGGTCAAAGTCACAATGAACTACGATGACGCACTGCACTCTAGCTGGGGCGACAGAGTGAGACTGCTTCTCCAAAAAAACCAAAATCACACACAATAAAATAAACCATAGGAAAGAAAAGAAAAGTGACAGGGTCTCTCAAAACTCCTGGCCTCCATTGATGCTCCCGCCTCGGTTTCCCAAAGTGCTGGGATTATAGGTGTGAGGTATCATGCCTGGTCTGTTAGCTAATAATTTTAAGAGAAGAAAACAATGTTTTTCATATACTTCACTTGTTAGAAAGTTTCATTCCACCAGTAGGAAAACATAATGGAACAAGTAACAGAGAACACAAGCTTTCTAAAAACACAAGAGATACTGTACATGGGTCTAATACTGAGAGTATTCTATATGCTTCATTGGGAACATTTCATTTAGGTTCTTAATTTCAATAAACAAAAACAAAATGGTTGGGCCCTGTAGGGCCTGAATGATCCAGGCAATTATGAAATCTACCCTTCATTTGATACTATACAGACTTTAACTTCACAACAAATGCACATATGCCTGACCTGAGCTAATAATTGAAAGGTCCTGAAACTTAGCATCACACACTTGGATTTCAGTGCCAGCTCTGACGTCTTGCTGAATGACCCTCGGAGCCTCCCTTCTCACATTTGTGAGAACAGAATAATAACTCCTGATTATCTTACCTGATTGTCTGGGAAGATTAAGTGAAAGAAAGCATGTAAATGCAATTACTAAGCCATAAAATGCTAAAATGTAAATTATTATCTGGGGCTCAAATCTCAGCTTTATTGTTTATCTGTGTGACTTACACTCCAAGCTACTTAATTTTTCAAAGCCTGTTTCCTTACCTGAAAATGGCAGCTTCAGGAGGATTAAATGAAACAACACAGATAAAGAGCTTCAGCACAGTGAAGAGGTAATAGGGCATGGTAAGGGTAAGTAGAGAAAAATTGCTTTGAGTTATTCTTCCAATAATTATGATAGATTATTCCAAACTGTGATCAAATAACCTGTGCTGGGGACAAACCTGGACTGGACAGTGCACAGGATACAGCAAAAGAAGAGCTCTTTCTCTGTCTAAAGCCAGCTGGCCAATATGAAAACTGGACCTTGTCCTTATTAGGTAACTGGGTGAACCAACCTAGACGCAAACAATATAAACAAAAGTTCACATTTTGTTTGCTTGTTGCAAGCCCAAGGATCAGCATCAGTATAATTCGGTGAATGGTATGTTCATAAAACATTTGGATAAGAATCAATATTGCCTGTTTATTTCTCACAAGGACACTTCAGCAATGACCTATTTCTTTCTCTTTGCTTTTGTTTTTATATCACCCTGGCCTTGCAGATCTGTACTCTGCACCTCCTTATCACCCATTTCTACAACTAAATGGCTTTGGCTGTTTGGCTGTTGCCACCCAGCTGTCTTTTTTTCCGTGTTATCCTGAGAGGTGAACAAAGTGGGTCATTATGGAGCACAGCCATGTGCTGCCTCTCCCAGACACAATTTAATTTCCCCTACAGCCCTTGAGGTCGGACTTCTCCAAGCTGTTTGTGACCCAAATTCAGACCTGCAACATGCCAGGGAAACCAGACAGCTGTACAGGACAATTCTGGCTCCAAATGATGCTAACCTTTCCTGTGATTCCATTTTAAAAAACAAAACAAAGGGCGGCACCTGTGGCTCAAAGGAGTAGGGCGAGGTGGTGGGTTCAAACCCAGCCCCAGCCAAAAACTGCAGAAACAAAACAAAACAAAACAAAACAAAGAACTAAGGTAACGCTCAATTGAAAAGCATAAAATTCGGGGTGTATTATACTGTGTGGTATGGTTAACAACATTTATGGAAACCTAGTAGTTACTGTTTTATTTCTCCATAACTGCATAGGACTCCATAACTCCATAACTCCATGACTGTTCTCGGAACCACTGAATCATGGTAATGTCTGATCTTCTCCCAACCAGTGTCACAAGTACTGGGAGTCAAACCCTTGTTATTTAATGTGCCTGAGGTTACGGTGATTCTAAAATATATCAATATATTCTATTTCAGACCAAGTGATGTATTCCTTTTCATATATGAGTGTGTTGTGATATTCAATTTCCTATTTGAAAAAAAAGAAATAACAGTGTGCTTCACTACCGATAATCCACTATTTTTGTTCTCAGAAGACAATATAAATTCTGTATAAATACTGGCAGTCAATTTTTAAGTTGTAGGCATGGTATACAGTGTCAGTAAATGACTTAGCATTACTTGGGGTGGAAGACAATTAAATGCAACTGTAAGCTATTAAACTCTAACTATTCCAACTTTACCTGAGAAGAGCTATTTTCCCTACTGATTACAGGCGTCCTCAAACTTTTTAAACAGGGGGCCAATTCGCTGTCCCTCAGACCATTGGAGGGCCGGACTATAGTTTAAAAAAAAAAACTATGAACAAATTCCTATGTACACTGCACATATCTTATTTTGAAGTCAAAAACAAAACA
>CAUYRH010178419.1:0-31865 GCA_963574655.1 Perodicticus potto
CCAGCCTCTTAGACTTTTTTTTTTTTTTGTAGAGACAGAGTGTCACTTTATCGCCCTCGGTAGAGTGCCGTGGTGTCACACAGCTCACAGCAACCTCCAACTCCTGGGCTTAGGCGATTCTCTTGCCTCAGCCTCCCGAGTGGCTGGGACTACAGGTGCCCCCCACAACACCTGGCTATTTATCTGTTTTTGCAGTTCAGCCGAGGCTGGGTTTGAACCCGCCACCTCGGGGGGCCGGTGCCCTATTTGATGAGCCACAGGTACCGCCCTATTTGTATTTATTTTGAGGTAGAGTCTCACTCTGTCTCCCTAGGTAGGTAGAGTGCCATGGCATCATAGGTCACAGCAACCTCAAACTCTTAGGCTTAAGCGATCCTCATGCCTCAGCTTCCCAAGTAGCTAGGACTACAGGCACCCATCACAATGCCCAACTAATTTTTCTATTTTTAGTAGAAATGGGTTCTCTTGCTTAAGATGGTCTCACACTCCTGAGCTCAAGTGATCCACCTGCCTCAGCTTCCCAGGGTGTAGTTTTTCTATTTTTTTAGTAGAGACGGGTTCTCATTCTTGCTCAGGCTGGTCTCCAAGTCCTGAGCTCAGTCCATTTACCTTGGCCTCCCAGAGTGCTAGGATTATAGGAGTCATAAGTCATTGCACCTGGCCTAAATTTTATTTTGTAAAGAGAGGGTCTTGTTCCTGCTCAGGCTGGTCTTAAACTTCTGGCCTCAAGCAATCCTCCTGCCTTGGCCTCCCAAAGTGCTGGGATTACAGGCATAAGGCACCATGCCCAGATTAGGGGAGATTTAAAAACATGCTGATGCAGCTTAGTGCCTGTTGAACAGTGGTTACGGTGCCAACCACATACAGTGAGTCTGGTGGGTTTGAACCCAGCCTGGGCCAGCTAAACAACGATGACAACTGCAATGAAAAAATAGCCAGGCATTGGGCAGTGTCTGTGGTTCAGTGAGTAGGGAGCCGGCCCCATATACTGAGGGTGGTGGGTTTGAACCTGACCTTGGCCAAACTGCAACAAAAAATAGCCGGGCCTTGTGGCGGGTGCCTGTAGTCCCAGCTACTCGGGAGGCTGAGGCAAGAGAATCACTTAAGCCCAAGAGCTGGAGGTTGCTGTGAGCTGTGATGCAACAGCACTCTACCGAGGGCAATAAAGTGAGACTCTGTCTCTAAAAAAAAAGAAAAAAAAATTATGGTGGGTGCCTGAAGCCCCAGCTACTTGAGAGGCTGAGGCAAGAGAATTGCTTAAGGCCAAGAATTTGAGGTTGCTGTGAATTGTGATGCCATGGCACTCTACCGAGGGCGACATAATGAGACTGTCTCAATAACAAAACAAAACAAAAAAAGGAAAACATGCTGATGCTTACTTCATGGGTCTGGGTGGGGCCTGAGCACTGGACTTTGCTAAAACTTGTCAAGTAATGCCAGTGTTCAACCATGATAGAGGAACTCTTAGTTAATGAAGGGTTAAGGCTTATTCTGGCCACAGTTGTTCTGTATGTGGTTACTTCTGTAGGTGATTACCTAAGGCAGCACAAGTGAAGCAGGCAGATCACCAGACTCACCTGGGAGACCGTCTCAGATCTCCTGGATCATAGTGGGATGTGGGGCCCTGAAGCTGTAGGTTGACACATTCCTCATGTGATTCCCATCAGGCTTGGGGTCTGGTTTCAGAGGCGTTGAACTGAACCTAGCTGAGCAAACCAGCAAAGATCCCATTGGCTTTGGGACGGAAGCAGACGTGGTTCATACCAGAGCCTCCTGATACAAACTGCCTGCTAGCACCCTCACTCAGAGTGGTCATAACCACAGGGACTACAGTGCTGAGTTCCAGGAAGGAGTGCAGGAGGGTGCGATCCAGTGACCCGCAGGGCTGTGGGAGACAGCCTTTGGCTGTGTCTTCTTGCCAGAGGCCCTCACCCATGATGCCTGAGTAAGCAAAATGGTTCTGTGGCCCAGCAGGGTAAGAAGAAAAAGAAAAAAAAGAATTAAGGTTCATCTGCTATCTGAGAGTCATAACAGCATCCAGAAAGGGTGGGAGAAGAAAGCCAGAAAGTGGCTGGGCGTCCGTAGGACAGTGGTTAACGATGCTGGTCACGTACACCGAGGGTGCAATTGCAACAAAAAAATAGCCGGGTGTTGTGACATGTGCCTGAGGTCCCAGCTACTTGGGAGGCAGAGGCAAGAGAATCACTTAAGCCCAAGAGTTTGAGGTTGCTATGAGCTGTGATACCATAGCACTCTACCGAGGGCAACATAGTGAGACTACCTAAAAAAATAAAAATAAAAATGGGTGGTGCCCGTGGCTCATTGAGTAGGGCACCTGCCCCGTATACTGAAGGTGGCGGGTTCAAACCTGGCCTCAGCCGAACTGCAAAAACAGAAAATAGCCGGGTGTTGTGGCAGGTGCCTGTAGTCCCAGCTACTCGGGAGGCTCAGGCAAGAGAATCACCTAAGCCCAGGAGTTGGAGGTTGCTATGAGCTGTGTGATGCCATAGCACTTTACCGAGGGCTATAAAGTGAGACTGTCTGTACAAAAAAAAAAAAAAGTGACACCTGGAGCTCAAGGAGTAGAGCGCCGGCCCCCTATACCAGGGGTGGCGGGTTCAAGCCCAGATCCGGCCAAAACTTCAGGAAAAAAAAAAGCCAGGAAGAGGGCACCCATAGCTCAGTGGTTAGGGCACCTGCCACATGCTCCAGGGCTGGTGGGTTCAAACCTGGCCCAGGCCTGCTAAACACACACAAAAAAGAGCTGAGTATTGTGGTGGGTGCCTGTAGTCTCAGCTACTAGGGAAGCTGAGGCAAGAGAATCGCTTGAGCCCAACAGTTTGAGGTTGCTGTGAGCTATGACACCATGGCACTCTATCGAGGGTGACTAAGTGAGACTCTGTCTCATTTTAAAAAAAAAGGAAGCCAGGGGTGACACCTGTGGCTCAAAGGAGTAGGGTCCAGCCCCATATACCGGAGGTGGTGGGTTCAAACCCAGCCCTGGCCAAATAAAAAAAAACTAAACTAAAAAAAAAAAAAGAGGAAGCCAGGAAGAAAAAAATGATTTTAGGGTATAGAGAAGATCCCAAACCAGCAGTAGACAAAACAAACAAGGATGCAGCAAAGAAAAGGAGAAAGAAGAAACTCAATCTCTGGCTTTAGGCAACAGGTATGAGGCTTTTCCAGAGAGCTTAAATCTGGACCTTCTGGGGAAATGGCAGTGGTGGGGCGTTCTGGAAACATTAGGATGTTGGCAGGCTTGAGCATACTAGTTAAACAGCTTGGTTGCTGCCCTGAACAGCCTAATGTGGGGATGTACAGTTTTTCTGAGAAACATGATAAAGAGGAAGAGCTTGCTCATGCCAATTATGCCTCCAGACTATTATTCTGCTTATTGCTGTGGGATAAATGATGTCACCAGTCAGAAGACACCCAGGATGTGTCACTGGTGACATGGAGTTTAAGATAGCAAACTACGTGCAGATGGAATTTTCATCTCTGTGTCAACTGGAGCTGTGTATGTGAAATAAGAACACAGCACAGAGTACCTGACTGTAAATTCTAAGATACCAGAAAGATAGATTCCTGGCTAAGGGGAAAGCAGGGATCAGACGGACTGGGAGAGACCTATCTAATATGGCTTTACACTGAAATTTTAGAAAAAAGGAGAAAATTCACTGATAAAAGTACAAATATGGGTGTTTTAGAGGCTATCAGGTTGTACGTAGCAAGAAGAACAAGGGTGGAGAAGTTGCTCCTAATGTGTTTGGAGAAAATAGAAGATCAGGAATGATGCTTTTGAATTCATACCTATAAGCAATACAAGTAAGGCTAAGAAACATATTTGATTTTTCTACTGTAAGGAAGAAACAATTTCGGCTCGGCACCTGTGGCTCAACGGGCTAAGGCGCCAGCCACGTACACCTGAGCTGGCGGGTTCGAATCCAGCCCGGGGTCCGCCAAACAACTATGACGGCTGCAACCAAAAAAATGGCTGGGCGTTGTGGCGGGCGCCTGTAGTCCCAGCTACTTGGGAGGCTGAGGCAAGAGACTTGCTTGAGCCCAGGAATTGGAGGTTGCTGTGAGGTGTGATACAACAGTACTCTATCCAGGGTGACAGCTTGAGGCTCTGTCTCAAAAAAAAAAAAAAAAAAAAAAAAGGAAGAAACAATTTCGTAGCCATTAGTGATGTTTGATTAGATTATCATAGTGAAAGGATATATAGTACTTTGTTCAAAAGTGATGGACTTGTAGAAACTCTGTGACGGATATACTGTACCAGAGATGTACATACTTGTATGAAGTGTCTGCTGTAGTAAGGGATGCTTGCCCCCTCTGGGTGAAGTCACATTCGAATTCTTTTGATAGTAGCAAAAGAGAAATTTCTGTACAGCAAGATACAGAGACTTGTAAAGGGTTTTACTTCCCCTTTATTGTCTTTTTTTTTTTTTTGAGACAGAGCTTCAAGCTGTTGCCCTGGGTAGAGCACTGTGGCATCACAGCTCACAGCAACCTCCAACTCCTGGGCTCAAGCGATTCTCTTGCCTCTGCCTCCCAAATAGCTGGGACTACAGGTGCCTGCCACAATACCCGGCTATTTTTTGGTTGCAGCCATCATTGTTGTTTGGTGGGCCCCAGGCTGGATTTGAACCCACCAGCTCAGGTGTATGTGGCTGGCGCCCTAGGCACTTGAGCCACAGACGCCGAGCCTTCCCTTTTATTTTCAACAGTACCATCTAGTACTGTTTCCAGTTCTCTGCCTGCAGGTAGGTTTTCTTCTTTTTGTCAAGCAGGAGAGGTATCCCCTCATCCAGATATGTGGCCCATTTTTTAAAAAGGGCACAAAGATGCCAACCTCTGTTAATCCTATCTGCTTACCTTGGAAAGGAGAATTGTGGTGCTGTTGAAGAGCTTTGTGTTCTGTTCAGGACATTTTTCTGAAGGTTTTCCATAGTCATAGTGCATGAAAATAAATCCCTACCTTGAGGTAAGAAGCATGGTGAAGAGAACAGGATAGAATGAAAGCAGAAAGAAGCAGAAGTGATCTAATTGTGAGCGTATGTACTGCACACCATCAGATCAGAAGAATATTTTGCTTTTCTAGTAAAAATTATAAAAACTCTACAAAAGGGAAAGTGTAGTAGTGATGGCAACCTTAGCTCCTGAGCATCTTTTTTTTTTTTTAGACAGACTCTCACTATGTTGCCCTCGGTAGAGTGGTGTCGCATCACAGCTCATAGCAACCTCAAACTCTTGGGCTTAAGTGATTCTCTTGCCTCAGCCTCCCAAGTAGCTGGGACTATAGGCATGCCTGGCTATTTTTGTTGTTGTTTAGCTGGCCTGGGCCGGGCTCGAACCTGCCACCTTTGGTGCATGTGGCTGGCACCGTAACTCCTGTGCTATTGGCGCTGAGCCTTTTTATTTTTTTAGGATCTCACTCTGTTGCCCCAGGCTAGAGTGCCATGATATCAGCCTGGTTCACAGCAATCTCAAACTCCTGGTTTCAAGTGGTCTTCCTGCCTCAGCTTTCAGTAGCTAGGACTCAGGTGCCCACCATAATGCCTGGCTAATTTTTCTATTTGAGTAGAGACTGGGTCTCGGTCTTGCTCAGGCTGGTCTCAAGTTCCTGAGCTCAAGCAATCCCTTTTGCCTTAGCCTCTCAGAGTGCAAGGATTATAGAGATGTGAGCCACTATACCCAGCCAGACTTACTTTTTTTTTTTTTTTTTCTGAGACAGGGTCTTGCTCTGTTGCCCAGGCTAGAGTGCAGTGGTGTGATCAGAAGTGATTGTAGCCTCAAACTTTTAGGCTCAGGTGGTCTTCCTGTCTCAACCACCTGAATAGCTAGGGGGACTATAGGCATATGCCACTGTGTCTGGCTAATTAAAAAAAAAAAAAAAAAGGGCAGCGCCAGTGGCTCAGTGGGTAGGGCACCGGCCCCATATACCAAGGGTGGAGGGTTCAAACCCAGCCCCGGCCAAAAACTGCAAAAAAAAAAAAAAATTATTGCCTGGTGCAATGGCTCACACCTGTAAACAAAGAACTCTAGGAGGCCAAGACAGGTGGATTGCTTCAGCTCAGGAGTTCCAGACCTGCCTGAGCAAAGTGAGACCCTGTCTCTACTTAAAAAAAAAAAAAAAAACTAGCTGGATTCTTTGGTGGGTGCCTGTAGTCCCAGCTATTTGGGAAGCTGAGACAAGAGGATTGCTTGAGCAGCACCCTACCCCAGGGTGACTGAGTGAGATTCTGTCTCAAAAAAAAAAATTGTTTTTGTAGAGATGGGGTATTTCAGTGTGGCCCGCTCTATCTACTACAAGTGATCCTTCTGTCTCAGCTTCCCAAGGTGCTGAAATTATAGGATTGAGTCGTTTTGCACAGCCTATTTTTTTTTTTTTTGAGACAGAGCCTCAAGCTGTCACCTTGGATAGAGTACTGTGGCATCACAGGTCACAGCAACCTCCAATTCCTGCACTCCCTTGCCTCAGCCTCCCAAGTAGCTGGGACTACAGGCGCCCGCCACAACGCCCGGCCATTTTTTTTTGGTTGCAGCCGTCATTGTTGTTTGGCGGCCAGGGCTGGATTCGAACCTGCCAGCTCAAGTGTACGTGGCTGTCGCCTTAGCCCGTTGAGCCACAGGCGCCTGCACAGCCAATTTTTTTTAATCATAACTGGTGGAAATGTGGAATCCTTGTGAAGAAGTAAGTGATCATGCTTGCTCAGAGTTTGTACTCTCAGGAAAAGAAATGCTGGGTATATTCTCAGAGATGTATACTAAATTTTAGGCAAAGAGAGATTATAAAAAGTTCAGGAAAAAGAACTATAATCTCATAGCCAGGGACTTAAAAAAAGACCAGGAACTTTTTTTTTTTTTTTTTTTTTGCAGTTTTTGGCTGGGTCCGGGTTTGAACCCGCCACCTCCGGTATATGGGGCTGGTGCCCTACTCCTTTGAGCCACAGGTGCTGCCCATGACCAGCAACTTTTCAAAACTGAAATTCTCACAAAACAGCTGCAAGTAATCTTATTTAAGAAAAAAAAAAATCATCTCAACAAACCAGTGTGATTTAGCAGACTGCTTTTTGATGAATTTAGATTTTTAGACACAAGATATACAAGAAATGGTAAGAGATAGAACCAAGGCTAAAATAGGCACCACCTGTAACCATAAGAACAGGGTCTTGAAGGCAAATGCTGAGCATGAACTAACATCTGAAGAACTGACCGAGGACAATAAAAGGCTCTGAGAGGCATGAGCAGATGACACCAGCAAGGGCAGGGACAGGCAGTCTGGAGGCAGTTAGTTCTATGATAATAGATGGGGGTGAGAAACAAGAAGGCTGAAAGCCCCATTCTTCTAAACTTCTCTATCTAGGCCTGGTGCAGTGGTTCACATCTGTAATACTAGCACTCTGGGAGACTGAGACAGGAAGATCACTTGAGGTTGGGAGTTTGAGACCAGCCTGAGCAAGAGCACGACTCTCTCTCTACTAAAATAGAAAAATTAGCCAGGTGGGCATCTATAGTCTTAGCTACTTAGGAGGCTGAGGCAGGTGAATGGCTTGAGCCCAGGAATTTGAGGTTGCTGAGAGCTAGGCTGACGCCACAGCACACTAGCCTAGGCAACAGAGTGAGACTTTGTCTCAAAAAAGAAAAAGGGCTCTGCACCTGTGGCTCAAGCTTCTAAGGTGCCAGCCACATACACCTGAGCTGGCGGGTTTGAATCCAGCCCAGACCTGCCAAACAACAAAGGCTGCAAAAAATAGCCGGGCATTGTGGCAGGCACCTGTGGTCCCAGCTACTTGGGAGGCGGAGGCAGGAGAATCTCTTGAGCGCAGGAGTTGGAGGTTGCTGTGAGCTGTGATGCCACAGCACTCTACTCAGGGCAACAGCTTGAGGCTCTGTCTCAAAGAAAAAAGAAAAAGATAAAACAACAACAACTTCTTTATCTAGCAGAAGGATTGCTAACCTAGAAAGGATTCAATAAATGTGGTTAGGCCAACAACTAAGTGAGGCCAAGAGAGTTGATATAGTAATTAAGCACACTGTTGCCTTAAATATTTTTAACTGTCCAATTGCAGACAAATGGAAATAATTTATAATTGAGATCACAGAATCACCACTAGGCACCTGCAGGATCTTGGGGAGCAGGAAGGGTGTATAAAGGAAGCTGTTGAGTGACATATTAGTTTCCTATTGCTGCTGTGACAAGTTATCACCAGTTAAGTGGCTTAAAATAACACATATTTATTATCTCATAGTTCTGGAGGCCAGAAGTCTGAAATGGGTCTCCAGGGGCTAATATCAAGGTGTCGGCAGAGCTGTGTTCTTTTCTGGAGGCTCTAGAGGAGAATCTATTTTTTTGTTTTTTTCTAGCTTCTAAAAGCTTAGGGGCTGTCCATCTTCAAACTCAGCAGTGGCTGGTAGAATCTTTCTTATATCATCTGACAGTGACTCTCTGCTTCCTCTTCTATCTTTTAAGGACCCTTGTGGTTACATTCAGTCTACCCACAAAATCCAGAATAATCTCCTTATTTTAAGGTCAGCTGATTAGCATCCTTAATTCTGTGTACAACTATAATTTTCTTTCTTTTTTTTTTTTTTAGTGACAGAGTCTCACTTTGTCACCCTTGATAGAGTGCCATGGTGTTACAGCTCACAGCAACCTCCAGCTCTTGGGCTTGGGTGATTCTCTTGCCTCAGCCTCCCAAGTAGCTGGGACTACAGGCGCCCGCCACAACGCCCAGCTGTTTTTTTGTTGCAGTTTGTTCGGGGCTGGGTTCAAACCCGCCACCCTTGGTATATGGGGCCAGTGCCCTACTCACTAAGCCACAGGTGCCGCCCTAATTTTCTTTTTCTTTTTTCTTTTTTTGGGGCAGAGTCTCAAGCTGTTGCCCTGGGTAGAGTGCCATGGTGTCATAGCTCTCAGGAACCTCAAACTCTTGGTCTCAAGCAATTCTCTTGCCTCAGTCTCCCAAGTAGCTGGGACTATGGGTGCCCGACAATGCTGGGCTATTTTTGTTGTTGCAGTTATCATTGTTGTTTTAGCTGGCCTGGGCCAGGTTCTAACCCACCAGCCTCAGTGTATGTGGCTGGCACCCTAAGCCACTGAGCTATAGGCACCACCGTGTAATTTTCCCTTGTCATGCAATATAACATAGTTCACAGGTTCCAGGAATTAGGATGTGGACATCTTTAGGGGGCCACTCTACTACAAGTGATAGCCCTATTTTCCACAAAAGGTGGATTCTAAGCCTTCTGAACTAATGACTTGAGGTTATTCATGCCTAAATTCAAGGCCCATCAGTTAAACCTGTCAGTGAAGTATGAGGAGAAGAAAGGAAGATCACTTGTAACCTGTATGAGTTCACTTAAGAACAAGCCATGCTAGGCTGACCTCTTTTTTTGGTTCAGTTTTTATTTTTTTTTGTAGTTTTTGGCCGGGGCTGGCTTTGAATCTGCCACCTCCGGCATATGGGGCCGGCGCCCTACTCCTTTGAGCCACAGGCACTGCCCCAAGTTCCGTTTTAATTTTTTTGTTCAAGTAATATACAGAAGGAACAGTGTAATGTCGTTAAGTGTACTGCTTAGTGAATTTTCACAAATCGAGCACGCATGTGTATGACCAGCTGGTCTTGAACTCCTGAGCCCAAGCAACCCACCCCCCTCGGCCTCCCAGAGAGCTGGGATTACAGGTGTGAGCCACTGCACCGTGCCAGTTTTGTGCGTAGACAGTGTTGAGACAGCTCTTGTATAGACAGTTACTCATGCACAGCATCACTGTCTTAACTTGTCTATTTTGTGAGTCTGTGTTTACCATTATGATCACGCCTTCAAAGCAAAAATCCACTGCAAATCCTGGTGAGCCTGATGTGAAAAGAAAGGTGATTAGGTCGGGAGGCAGAGGCAAGAGAATCGCCTAAGCCCAAGAGTTGGAGGTTGCTGTGAGCTGTGTGATGCCACGGCACTCTACTGAGGGCGATAAAGTGAGACTCTGTCTCTACAAAAAAAAAAAAGAAAGAAAAAAACAAAAAGAAAGGTGATTAGGGAAAGTCCAGACACCATCATTCACTGGGAAAGCAGTAGGCTTTCTGTATGGGTCAGGGGAGAGATCTAGGATACTGGGTAGAAGCGAAAGGGGAGAAGTTTTTGGCTTATGGAGGGAAGAGCTATAGATCTCTTTAAAAATGGAGGGAGTTGCCTAATAAAGTATTGAAGTTTTATAGTCCCTGGGAATTTGAAGCAGAACATGGATTTAAATAGCAGCTTAAGCTTTGTGTGTTTCATTGTAGATAGTTAAGGGTAATGGTTCTTGGAGGATTGTGGTTTAATATTCTTTTCTTTTCTTTTTTTTTTTTTGAGGATTGTGGTTTAATGTTCTTTTTTCTTTTTTTTTTTGTGAGACAGAGTCTCACTCTGTTGCCCAGGCAAGAGTGCCATGGCCTCAGCCTAACTCTCAGCAACTTTAAACTCCTGAGTTCAAGGATCCTCCTACCTAAGCCTCCTGAGTAGCTGGGACTGCAGGTGCCCACACACTGCCCGGCTATTTTCTTGTTTTTTGTGCAGACTGGGTCTCCTTGCTCAGGGTGGTCTCAAACTCCTAAGCTCAAGGGATCCTTTTGCCTCTGCCTCCCAGAGTGCTAGGATTACAGGCGTGAGCCACCATGCCTAGCCTGATGTTCTTTTTTTCTTTTGAGACCGAATTTCACTTTCTCACTTGGCCCGCCTGGTAAAGTGCTGTGGTGTCACAGCTCACAGCAACCTCAAATTCTTGGGCTCAAGTGATCCTTTTTTGCCTCACCCTCCCTAGTAGCTGAGAGTATAGGTGCTGGCTACAATGCCTGGTTATTTTTAGAGACAAGGTCCTGTTCTTGCTTAGGCTGGTCTTGAACTCCTAAGCTCAAGCAACCTACCCACCTCAGCCTCCCAGAGTGCTAGGATTACATGCTTGAGCCACCATGCCCAGACTGCCTAATGTTCTTTTTCTTTTTCTTTCTTTTTTTTTTGTAGAGACAGAGTCTCACTTTATCACCATCGGTAGAGTGCCATGGTGTCACACTGCTCACAGCAACATCCAACTCCTGGGCTTAGGCTCCCAAGTAGCTGGGACTACAGGCACCTGCCACAATGCCCAGTTATTTTTTTGTTGCAGTTCGGCTGGGGCCGGGTTTGAACCTGCCACCCTCAGTATATGGGGCTCGTGCCCTACTCACTGAGCCACAGGTGCTGCCCCCTACTGCTCTTTTTCAAGAACTGTTTTGTTTAGGCATCTAAACTAAACCAACCAAAAAACCAGGGCATCTGATTCAGAGTGTGCTTGTAAGCTTTGTTCCATTCTGGATCTGCCTGCTCTGGTGCTTTCTGGCTTTTAGTTCTAGAGCTGATGCTGGGCCTTAGTGCTGGAACTAGGTTCCTACTCTAGGGGATCGCATGTGGGCTGGGTCTGATGATCCATTCAGAAACATTTCTTTAGGTGCTCTCTCTATCCCTCTTTCCCTCTCTCTCTAAAGAAGAATAATTTTTTTTTGAGACAGAGCCTCAAGCTGTCACCCTGGATAGAGTGCTGTAACATCACAGCTCACAGCAACCTCCAATTCCTGGGCTCAAGCGAATCTCTTGCCTCTGCCTCCCTAGTAGCTGGGACTACAGGTGCCCGCCACAACGCCCGGCCATTTTTTGGTTGCAGCCGTCATTGTTGTTTGGTGGGCCCGGGCTGGATTCAAACCGGACAGCTCAGGTGTACATGGCTGGCGCCTTAGCCCGTTGAGCCACAGGCGCCGAGCCAGAAGAATAATTCTTTACAGATTATTCTTCCTCCTCCCGGGGTCAAACAGTAATGGAGTTTCATGGGAGTGAAGCTTCCTAGGTGATTTCAGGCAGTGGCTCATGCCTGTAATCCTAGCACTTTGGGAGGCTGAGGCAGAAAGATGGCTTGAGGTCAGGATATTGAGACCAGCTTGAGCAAAATCTCTACAAAAAATAGAAAAATTAGTTGGATATGGTCCAGCCTATTTAGGAGGGTAAGGCAAGAGGGTCTCTGGAGCCTAGAAGTTTGAGGTTATAGTGAGCTTTAATGATGCCACTGCACTCTAGCTTGGGTGACAGAGTGAGACCCTGTCTCACATTAATCAAAGGTGATTTCAGGTTATCTTCCTATGGAGTTGGCCCAGTGTTGGGTGGGGACTGAATTGCTTCTGGAGGTAGAGGGTAGGGTGTCTCCATCCTTGAGGTTAACTTGCTATTGATGCCATATTTATCTAACCCCATGGTCCCCTCCTGTCCCTGACTCAGAAGCAGGAGGCTGGGTTCCAGAGCAGTGCACTTGGCTGGGCTCTGGGGCCTCTGGTCAACTGTATCCGCTGGGGGTGGGGACAGAGCCTAGTCAGCATTGCTGCCTGCCATACCCATTTCCTGTTCCCATGGCTCAGGGGAAGGTGAGGGCCAGCTCTCTTCAGGCAGTTCCCCTGCTTTTTGCCTTCACTCTGTCGGATTCCCTTTCTCATTCAAACTGAGCAGTCAGTGCTCCGTATACAGAGTAGATCAGGGCAAGATGGTAGGTCAGTGGCTGAGGAACAAGGCTCAAGAGGTGGGGAGGCAGGTTACTGGTGGGTAATGTGAGGGAGACAAATGATTGGATCTGAAAGTAGAGAAGCAGTAGGGATTAACATATAAACAAGCCACGATTTCTATTTCAGAATTTGCTGCAGGAATGGTTAAGGAATTGGATGTCTAGCCTTACTTTTCCCTGCCTACATCCCCCGACAGGGCTGAGAGGAGAACCTCTATATGAACTAGAACTAGTCTTTTAAGCCTGTTCCAGTTTGTCTTTTTTTGGGGGGGGGGGTTGGACAGAGCCTCAAGCTGTCACCCTGGATAGAGTGCCGTGGCATCACAGCTCACAGCAACCTCCAATTCCTGGGCTCAAGTGAATCTCTTGCCTCCGCCTCCCAAGTAGCTGGGACTACAGGCGCCTGCCACAACGCCCGGCCATTTTTTGGTTACAGCCGTCATTGTTGTTTGGCGGGCCCAGGCTGGATTCGATCCCTCCAGCTCAGGTGCACGTGGCTGGCGCGTTAGCCCGTTGAGCCACAGGTGCTGAGCCTAAGCCTGCTCCAGTTTGATGATGTGACCCCTGGTTGCCCTGCAGGAATTTGTATTGGGGACCCCTGAGAATGTGGCAGCATCAGTTGTGCCTGATGTTTCTGGTTGGCTTGTGGTTAAGGGCCTGGAGCAGAGCCTGAGGATACAGGGAGAGGTGACAGACTGGGGATAAGGGGGGAAAGGGCTATTGAATGGCTAGAGGCTGCAGTCCAGTGAGGAGTGAAGAAAGGACATGGAACTGGCTGAGGAGGATCAACAGGTCCCAGAGATCTGTGGAGGGCATGATATTAACTCCTGGGCAGTTAATGATTATTAACTCCTGGGCTTAGTGATCCTTCTGCCTCAGTCTCTCTAGAAGCTGGAACTACAGGTGTGCACTGTAGCGGCACTTTGGTCGTTTTGTAGGGTGCTGCACACTTTTGTCTTTAATTATTAACTTAGCACTGGTGGCGTGGAGCTGTGGGTGCATTTTTGCCCAGCCCTGTGATAAGGTTTGGTTGTTTATTGTCTTGTTTATTAGGCAGAAAGGCAGTGTTTGTGTAGCACAGGAATGCCCCTGTTCAGGAAGAGCAGAAAGGGATCAGGGAGTTGGATGAGGGGTGGTGGTGGATCGGAGAGGGAGAGAGAAGGTGGGACAGCTGTTCCAAGGGCCAGCTTTTCCTGCCTTTCCGGATGAAGTAGCCTCTGGGCCAGATTGTAATGAGGCCAGGACAGAACAAAACAGGGGACTAAGGACACAGAAAGCTATGCCACTGCCAGAACTGATACAGGAAACAGTTCCTGCCTATGTTGGTGGCCTGAATCAGGCAAGCCCTGCACTGGGCCCCAGTCTGTCTGTGGTGAGGCAGGGTGACACTGTCCTTGTCTTCGCAGGCTTTAGGAGAAGGGCTTTAGAGTTAAGCTCTCCTTATAGTGTACCTGTTGTTGAGCTGGGAAGGAGGGAGCAGCGATGTGATTCCCAGTGGTGTGGGTGTGCCTGCCAGTCCACTTAAGAGCTTAGTGGGGGATCCAAGGAACATTCTGCTGAGTGTCTGTATTGTTTTTTTCTATCTTTTTTCCCTACCACATCCCGGGGCTACTGGTCAGGACCTCACAATACTTATGGTCTTCTCTTTTTGAATTTCTTCTTCTAAGGTAGTAGGTCGTAACTTTGGGGGAAGGCTAGTGGATTTCTTTTTCGTGGTGCTGGGGAACAGGGTCTCACTCTGTTGCCCAGGCTGGGTGCAGTGGCATCATGATAGCTTACAGCAACCTCACACTCCTGGGCTTAGTGATCCTTCTGCCTCAGTCTCTCTAGAAGCTGGAACTACAGGTGTGCATCACCATGACCAGCTAATTTTTAAATTTTTATTGCTATGTTGCTCAGGCTGGATTTCTTTGAGATTCTGATGAAAAAACTATGTTCATTAAGATAAGGCATGAACTTATTTCATAGAAAAATGCATATATGAGGCCAGGCATGGTGGGTACTGCCTATAATCCCTGCATTTTGGAAGGTTGAGGTAAGAGCTTCGCTTGAGGCCAGGAGTTTGAGGCTGCAGTGAGCTATGACTGGGCCTCTGTACTCCAGCCTGGATGACAGAGTGACATCCTATCTCTTAAAAAAAAATGAGAGAGAGAGATGCATAATGAATATATGTACTCATACACACGCTTTGCAAAAGAATTTTGGATCCTGTGGAGGCTCTGGTTAAGAACCCTGGCTCTTGGCGTTGCCTGTGGCTCATCGAGTAGGGCACCGGTCTCATATACCAAAGGTGGCGGGTTCAAACCCAGCCTCAGCCGAACTGAAAAAAAAAAAGAACCCTGGCTCTAAGATGATCCATCAACTTAAGCTTATCCAGGTAAACGTATTATCTCTACCCCAGGGTAAAAGGACTTGAGGAATGTTTGTGGCTCTTCTACATCATCCAGTCAGGAAAAATGCGTGTTGCCATTCTACAGGAACTGCTCTTAGCTGTGTAAGAATCCTTCCAAGCACAAAAACAAGCAGTTAAGCTGCCAGGCAGTGGACAGGAAGTCTGGCCCCCATTCTAATCCTTGGCTATACATCCTGACTTGCTGGCCCAAACATGGGATAAGTTGCAACAGGACTTATCAAGGTTAATAATAATACCACAGAGTCAAAGTGCTCTTTCCTGGAGCCCATGTGGAATGGGAGGGTAGAAGGGAAAGACTGATTTTTTTCCCCCTCTTGGCTCTGAATACCTCACTAATTTTGCACAGCTATCAGTTGCCTCCCACTGCTGTGACTGGGAATTTGGGTGTATTTTTTTTTTTATTTTTTGAGACAGAGCCTCAAGCTGTGACCCTGGATAGAGTGCTGTGGCACAGCACCTCCAATTCCTGGGCTCAAGCGAGTCTCCTGCCTCTGCCTCCTAAGTAGCTGGGACTACAGGTGCCCGCCACAATGCCTGGCCATTTTTTGGTTGCAGCCGTCATTGTTGTTTGGCGGGCCCGGGCTGGATTTGAACCTGCCAGCTCAGGTGCACGTGGCTGGCGCCTCAGCCCGTTGAGCCACAGGTGCCGAGCCTTGGGTGTATTTTTTATGTAAGCAAATCCATAGTCACTTTGTCTTTGTCTCCCACATAAGATGCTGGGGTAGGGAGTGTGGTAGTGCTATGTATCCAGTGCTCAGCAAGTACCTCTGAATGATAATGGTGAGGCTGTTCTGGGGCAGGTTTCCGATGTTAAGCAGGTCAGAGGGTCTGTCTTTGGCCAAAGGGTCTATCTTGGTGCTTGGTACTGGGAAAATTGCTGGGAGTCTAATCTAAGGCTCAGTCACCAATCAGTATTATTTTTCTTTTCAGGTCTCTTAACCTTCATTAACTGTGCCTATGTCAAGTGGGGAACTCTGGTACAAGACATTTTCACCTATGCCAAAGTATTGGCACTGATCGCAGTCATCATTGCAGGCATTGTTAGACTCGGCCAGGGTAAGAAATAATATTAAGGCTCGGCGCCTGTGGCTCAATGGGCTAAGGCGCCGGAGCTGGCGGGTTCGAATCCAGCCTGGGCCCTCCAAACAACAATGACGGCTGCAACCAAAAAATGGCCGGGCGTTGTGGCGGGCGCCTGTAGTCCCAGCTACTTGGGAGGCGGAGGCTGGAGACTCGCTTGAGACCAGGAATTGGAGGTTGCTGTGAGCTGTGATGCCATAGCACTCTACCCAGGGTGACAGCTTGAGGTTCTGTCTCAGGAAAAAAAAAAAGAAAGAAATAATATTAATATCAGTAACGTGGATTAAGCATTTTCTGTGAGGCATATTCCTCTAAGTGTTCTTTGTGCATTGTCTCATTTCATTCTCACAACCTTATTTGGTAGGTACTATTATTATTCCCATTTAATAGATGAGCAAACTGCCTACAGAATTAGGTGTCTTAACCCAAGACTCTAGTGGTAAGTAAAGGAGCTAAAATTTGTACCCAGGCAAACGGACCCCAATGTCTGGCCATTAACTTCTGTGCCTGCTGCCTCTAAGAGGAGGCTGATCTTGGTAAAGTGGCTGACAGCCATGCGCTGGTAGTTTGCTTTGCAGATTGTTGGGTCCAATGCTATGGTTCTGACTGTTCTGCTCTTAGGAGTGAGCAAAATCAGATATGAATTTCTTGGGCAGCGCCTGTAGCTCAATGAGTAGGGCGCTGGCCCCATATACCGAGGGTGGCGGGTTTGAACCCGGCCCCGGCCAAACTGCAACAACAACAGAAAAGAAGAAATGAATTTCTTGTACCTGTTTTCCTCAGTTTCCAGGTTCAAATACCTACCCTACAACTGCTGTTGACCTGGGTATACTGAGCTCTGCTCTTCCTCTACGCTGTATCAGCTCTGTCTGGTGTTAGAAAGGGGGCAGGGACCAGGAGCTGTTCCTCAGCCATTCTCCTCTATGGTGGTCCTTCCTGTTGCGATCCCCATCCTTGCCTTCCCTGTATTCCAAACCATCATTGTAGATGGCTTTCTTTTTTTTTTTTTTTGAGACAGAGCCTCAAGCTGTCACCCTGAACAGAGTGCTGTGGCATCTCAGCTCACAGCAACCTCCAACTCTTGGGCTCAAGCGAGTCTCCTGCCTCCACCTTCCAAGTAGCTGGGACTACAGGCGCCTGCCACAACGCCCGGCCATTTTTTGGTTGCAGCCACCATTGTTGTTTGGCGGGTCCGGGCTGGATTCGAACCCGCCAGCTCAGGTGTCTGTGGCTGGTGCCTTAGCCCATTGAGCCACAGGTGCCGAGCCTGTAGATGGCTTTCTTCTGTTCCGTGTTCCTTCACTGGTACTCTTGCTGCCAAGAGTATCCTAAGCCACTTACCATTTTCTTCCACTTCTTTATTCAGTTGCCTTAAATTCGGGAGAATGGGCTACTAATCCTCTGCCTTCCAATATTCTCTCTCTTGGGTTCCAGGAGCCTCAACTCATTTTGAAGATTCTTTTAAAGATTCATCATTTGCAATGGGTGACATTGCCCTGGCACTGTACTCAGCTCTGTTCTCTTACTCTGGCTGGGACACCCTCAACTATGTCACTGAAGAGATCAAGAATCCTGAGAGGTAGGTACCTCACCACCAACTTTCCATTGTAACGATAGCCATCATTTAATGAGCTGTTACTATGTACCTAACAGCCTACCACAGCTACCTAAGAGGTTGATTTTTTCAGCCCCATTGTAATAGATGGAAGGCTTGAAGTCCAGAAGTAGCTTGTCTTATGATCACAGTAATAGAGCTAAAATGTGGACTTTCTCATATATGCTTTGTTTTATAAAAAATTCTTTTAAAAAGGCTTTTTCACATTTGTTCCTTCATTCCTGCATTAATTAAAGCAGGTTGTATTCTGTACTTGTGTGCTTGTTTGTTTATTTATTTATGAGACAGAACCTCACTCTATTGCCCAGGCTAGAGTACCATAGTGTCAGCCTAGCTCATAGCAACCTCAGACGCCTGGGTTCATGTGATCTGCCTGCCTCAGCCTCCCGAGTAGCTGGGACTACAGGCATCTGCCACATACTTGGCTAATTGTTCTGTTGTACTTATATATATATATTTTTTTGAGACAGAGTCTCACTATGTTGCCCTTGGTAGAGTGCCGTGGCGTCACAGCTCACGGCAACCTCCAGCTCTTGGGCTTAGGTGATTCTCTTGCCTCATCCTCCAGAGTAGCTGGGACTACAGTAACGTGCCACAATGCCCAGCTATTTTGTTGCAGTTTGGCTGGGACTGGGTTTGAACCCACCACCCTCGGTATATGGGGCTGGTGCCCTACTCATTGAGCCACGGGTGCCGCCCTACTTATGTTTTTTTTTTTTGGCTGGGGCTGAGTTTGAACCTGCTACCTCTGGCATATAGGGCTGATGCCCTATTCCTTTGAGCCACAGGCACTGCCCTACTTATGTATTTTTTAAAATAGATTTTTTTTTTTTTTTCTGACATAGAGCCTCAAGCGTTGCCCTGGGTAAAGTGCTATGGCATCATAGCTCACAGCAACCTCTAGCTCCTGGGCTTAGGCGATTCTCTTACCTCAGCCTCCCGAGTAGCTGGGACTACAGGCACCCACCACAATGTCTGGCTATTTTTTGGTTGTAGTTGTCATTGTTGTTTGGCAGTCCCAGGCTGGATTCGAACCCTTTAGCTATAGTGTATATGGCTGGTGCCTTAGCCTCTTGAGCTATAGGTGCTGAGCCTAGAGTTTTTTTTTTTTGGAGACAGGGTCTCACTACTTCACCCTTGGTAAAGTGCTGTGGTGTCACAGCTCACAGCAACCTCAAATTCTTGGGCTTAAGTGATAGATCTTAAACCTACCCTTTTCCACAATATGTCCCCTTTAGGATATAGACTTGCAGAAACCGTTGATTCCCCTTTGATCACTGCCTGGTTTCCCAAATTCATATATGGTGACATTTTTTCAGTCACTCAAACCCTGTAATCATGCAGAGTAATGAGAGCACTGGACAGGGATTCAAAAGGCCTAGAATTTGGCTCGGCACCTATAGCTCAAGCAGCTAAGGCGCCAGCCACATACACCAGAGCTGGTGGGTTCAAATCCAGCCCAGGCCTGCCAAACAACAATGACAACAACAACCAAAAAATAGCTGGGTGTTGTGGCAGGCGCCTGTAGTCCCAGCCACTTGGGAGGCTGAGGCAAGAGAATCTTTGAAGCCCAGGAGTTGGAGGTTGCTGTGAGCTGTGATAGCACAGCACTCTACCCAGGGTGACAGCTTGAGGCTCTCTCTCAAAGAAAAAAAAAAAAAAGGCCTAGAATTTGTCTTTTCAGTGATTTGCAGGGTGACCTTGAGGGAATTGCCCCACAATCTCTTTGCTGCTTCCTTACCTGTAATTGAGGGGATTGAATTACATAGTCTTCAGGGCCTTTCCTGGCTCTAAAATTCTATGATTCTGGGAACTAATATTTTCCAGGGAATGGACTTTCTGTAAATTTTCAAGTCAAGGCTCGGTGCCTGTGGCTCAACGGGCTAAGGCGCCAGCCATGTACACCTGAGCTGGCGGGTTCGAATCCAGCCCCGGCCCGCCAAACAACGATGGTTGCAACCAAAAAATGGCCGGGTGTTGTGGCGGGCGACTGTAGTCCCACCTACTTGGGAGGCAGAGGCAGGAGACTCGCTTGAGCCCAGGAATTGGAGGTTCCTGTGAGCTGTGATGCCACGGCACTCTCTCCAGGGTGACAGCTTAAGGCTACGTCTCAAAAAAAAAAAAAAAAAAATTTCAAGTCAAAAGAATAATAATCTTAGCTTGGTGCCTGTGGCTCAACGGGCTGAGGCGCCAGCCACGTACACCTGAGCTGGTGGGTTCGAATCCAGCCTGGGCCTGCCAAACAACAATGTTGGCTGCAACCAAAAAATGGCCAGGCATTGTGGCGGGTAGTCCCAGCTACCTGGGAGGCGGAGGCAGGAGACTCGCTTGAGCCCAGGAATTGGCGGTTGCTGTGAGCTGTGATGCCATGGCACTCTATCCAGCGTGACAGCTTGAGGCTCTGTCTCAAAAAAAAAAAAAACAAAAAACCTTGAGGCTCGGCACCTATGGCTTAAAGCGGCTAAGGCACCAGCCATGTACACCTGAGCTGGCGGGTTCGAATCCAGCCTGGGCCAGCCAAACAACAATGTTGGCTGCAACCAAAAAATGGCCGGGCGTTGTGGCAGGCGCCTGTAGTCCCAGCTACCTGGGAGGCGGAGGCAGGAGACTCTCTTGAGCCCAGGCATTAGGGGTTGCTGTGAGCTGTGATGCCATGGCACTCTATCCAGGGTGACAGCTTGAGTCTCTGTCTCCAAAAAAAAAAAAGAATAATAATCTCTTACCAAGAAACAGCTTGAGAAACAAAGAGCACTCTTGGTACATGCCCAGCATTGCAGCTATAAGAGCTGAGATAATAGTAGCAGGAGCCAGGCCTAGATGGTATCACCACCTACTGGACAGAAACTGAATGACTCCAGAGTATTTGCCCCTCTCCTGTCTGACAGTTTGTTTTTTGAGTTGGGATCTTACTCTGTCACTCAGGCTAGACTGCCATGGTGTCAGCCTTGCTCACAGTAATCTCAAACTCTTGGGCTCAAGCGATCCCAACAGGCGTGCACCACTACTCTCTGCTAAATTTTCTATTTTTAGTAGAGATGGAGTCTCACTTTGCTCAAACTGGTCTCAAACTTCTGAGCTCAGGGAATCCTCCCCCCTTGTCCTCACAGAGTTCTAGGATTACAGGTGTGAGCCACTGCACCTGGCCTCATTTTTCATAGTCTGTAAGGATGTTTATAAGAATCATGGTTTTATTGGGCTACCGGAACATGAAGAGGTCTTTGCATCTTTCTTTTGGCCACCAGCTAGGATGCTTGCAAGGTTCTCAAACTGAGGAAGGGGACTGGGTAGACATGTCTCCTGTGTTGGTTTTGCAGATACACAAACTGCTGTTTGTACTGAAGGCCTATCTTATTCTCTGGAGATGTTAGATTTCACAATTTGCCTCCATAGTTTCTTCTGTTTCTCTACTTTGAAACACAATTTCCAATATTGATAATCTTAGAGATGGAATTCTGACACCAGGAGACCTTTGGATGTAAAAAACAAAGTAGCCAGCTTGGCGCCTGTGGCACAAGCGGCTAAGGCGCCAGCCACGTATACCTGAGCTGACGGGTTTGAATCCAGCCTGGGCCTCCTGCCAAACAACAATGATGGCTGCAACCAAAAAATGGCCCGTTGTTGTGGCGGGCGCCTGTAGTCCCAGCTACTTGGGAGGTGGAGGCAGGAGACTCGCTTGAGCCCAGGAATTGGAGGTTGCTGTGAGCTGTGATGCCACGGGCACTCTATCCCGAGAGACAGCTTGAGGCTCTGTCACAAAAAAAAAAAAAAAAAAGAAAAAAGTAGCCTCCCATCTTCCTGTGCAGATATTATGCTGTGACTTTTTTTTTTTTGAGACAGAGCCTCAAGCTGCTGCCCTGGGTAGAGTGCTGTGGCCTCACAGCTCACAGCAACCTCAAACTCCTGGGCTCAAGTGATTCTCCTGCCTCTGCCTCCCAAGTAGCTGGGACTACAGGCACCCACCATAGTGCCTGGCTATTTTTTGGTTGTAGCCGTCATTGTTGTTTGGCGAGCCCAGGCTGGATTTGAACCCACCAACTCAGGTGTATGTGGCTGGCGTCTTAGCTACTTGAGCCACAGGTGCCGAGCCTATGCTGTGACATTGTTCCTTGTTTTTTTTTTGAGACAGAGTCTCACTCTGTTACCCTTGGTAGAGGGCCATTGCATCATAGCTCACAGCAACTTCAAACTCTTGGGCTCAAGCGATTCTCTTCCCTCAGCCTCTTGAGTAGCTGGGACTATAGGTGCCTGCCACAGTGCCCAGCTATTTTTAGAGACAGGGTCTCACTCTTGCTCAGGCTTGTCTTGGACTTGTGAGCTCAGGCAATCCACCTGCCTCCGCCTCCCAGAGTGCTAGGATTACAGGCGTGAGCCACTGTGCCCAGCCTTCTTTTTTTGGATAGCCCTTTCTCCTAATGTGATATTCTTTTCCCCTAATGCTCTTTAGAGTTCAGAGCTTCAACCAATATCCTAGGCAACCTCAAAGACAATACACAAAGGAAGTGCAGAAGGATTCTCCAACCCTGGAAAGATGGGTGTGGTAGAGAGAGTCCAAGGATTAAAGGGGAGATAGGGATGTGACTGTGAAACTAATGTGTCCTTTATTTTTCTTGGTGGTAGGAACCTGCCACTCGCCATTGGCATTTCCATGCCCATTGTCACCATCATATACATCTTGACCAATGTGGCCTATTATACGGTGCTAGACATGAGGGACATCTTGGCCAGTGATGCTGTTGCTGTGGTAAAGGATTTTCCCTAGCAGGAGAGGGTTGAGGGTGTGTTGTGGGCACCTGGGTATATCCTAACTCTTGAAAGTCTTGGAAAGGGTGTTGAGGGCCTTGAAGGAGTTCAGTTAGGATATGAGGCTTGCAGGAAGGTCCTATTACCCTCTTTGTGGAAGAAGGTTGCATTCCCAGTAGATTCCCTCTACTGTAGGTATACCTGACCATGCCTTTCATCCCTTTTAGAGTCCGTTAATCATTCTCTTCCATTCCTTTCTTTTAGACTTTTGCAGACCAGATTTTTGGAATATTCAATTGGACAATTCCACTGGCAGTTGCATTATCCTGCTTTGGTGGCCTCAATGCCTCTATTGTGGCTGCTTCTAGGTAAGAGTGGCATTTTTTGCTGGGTCAGGGATGGTAGAACTTTTATTTTTTTGAGACACAGTCTCACTCAGGCACCCGGAGTAGAGTGTCATGGTGTCATAGCTCACAGCAACCTCAAGTTCTTGGGCTCATATGATCATCTTGCCTTGGTTTTTTTAGTAAAGACGAGGTCTCACTCTTGTTCAGGTTGGTCTCGAACTCCTAAGCTCAAGCAATCCACCTACTTTGGCCTCCTGGAGTGCTAGGACTATACTATAGGTATGAGCCACCCTACCCAGTGTAGGGATGGTAGAACTTATAGGAACTTTAATCACCTGTGTTCTCCAGATGACACCACAACCTCTTTTGAGTCCCATTCTGTTGCCCTGGTGGAGTGCCATGGCATTGTCATCAGCTCACAGCAACCTTAAATCTTGGGCTCAAGTGCAGCTGGGACCACAGGTGGCCATCACAGTGCCTAGCTAGTTTTTCTCTTTTTAGTAGAGACAGGGTCGTGCTCTTGCTCAGACTGGTCTTGCACTCCTAAGCCTAAGGCTCCTCCTACCTCATCACTAGGATTGCAGGTGTGAGCCACTACATTTGGCCCAACCTCTTTGTTCTTGTTCCCGTTAGCAGTCTCCAGTTCTCACTAATCTCCATACTGAACTCCACTCCATGTATTCAAATTCTTTTGAAGAAAGGGATGGCAGAGTGGGAGGACCATGTGGCAGGTGAACCAGGATACATGTCCCACAATTTTCTCAGCCTCCCCTTTCTTACCTACCATAGGCTTTTCTTTGTGGGCTCAAGAGAAGGCCATCTCCCTGATGCCATCTGCATGATCCATGTTGAGCGATTCACTCCAGTTCCTTCTCTGCTTTTCAATGTAAGTGATCTTTTGGATGAGACTGAAAGCCAGGCTGTTGGGGGAAACTTTATAACAATAAAGTGATTGTTCTAGCTTTTTGAAAGCTCTAAAGGAGATTCTGATAGAAAAACTATCTGCGGAACAAAACACTTGCCGTGGGCCAGGCATGGTACTAACTGCTACAGAATCTAACTGCTATAAGGAATGGTGGTAACCACCTGCAGCCTAAGATAAGGCGTAAAGTATATGGATTGCACTGAAACAATTGATTACCATGACAAATAGTGAATAATATAATATCTAAGAGAAGAAAGGATCACTTCCATGGGGGTAGAGGGTGAATGAAAAAATACTTATTGGATAAAGTGCATTTTGAAGGTAGGAATTGCAAATGGTAGAGATGGGCTTTAGGTAAGAGAAATTGCGTCAGAAAGCCCTGTGGTAAAGCAGTGTGGGGTTGAATGCAGGTCGGGTATCCATTATCTAAGACCTGAAAACCTAAAATCTGCTCCAATATCTGAAACTTTTTGAGTATTGACCTGACACTCAAAGGAAATGCTCATTGGGGCATTTTAGATTTTCAGATTAGGGATATTCAATCTGTAGTAGGAAATACAAGTGGAAATGTAGGTTAGAGGGGAGAGAGAAGGGTCTTGTGTAAGTAAGTCTTGGAGGATTTTTTTTCTTTTTAGAGACAGAGTCTCACTTTGTTGCCCTTGTTAGAGTGTCATGGCTTCATGGCTCACAGCAACCTCCAGCTCCTGGGCTTAGACAATTCTCTTGTTTCAGCCTCCCGAGATTTTTTTTTTTTGAGACAGCGTCTATGCCACGCTGGGTAGAGTGCTGTGGCGTCTCAGCTGGCAGCAATCTCAAACTCTTGGGCTTAAGCGATTCTCTTGCCTCAGCCTCCCAAGTAGCTGGGACCACAGGTGCCCACCACAATGCCCAGCTACTTTTTGGTTGTAGTTGTCATTACTGTTTGGCAAGCCCGGGCTGGATTTGAACCTGCCAGCTCCAGTGTACGTGGCTGGCGCCCTATCTGCTGAGCTACAGGCATTGACCCTGGAGAATTGTTTTGAGGTATACTTTATAGAGGGTTAAGGAATGGACCGAGGGCGGCATCTGTGGCTCAGTGAGTAGGGCGCCAGCCCCATATACCGAGGGTGGCAGGTTCAAACCCAGCCCCAGCCCGAACTGCAACAAAAAAATAGCCAGGCGTTGTGGCGGGCGCCTGTAGTCCCAGTTACTTGGGAGGCTGAGACAAGAGAATTGCCTAAGCCCAGGAGCTGGAGGTTGCTATGAACAGTGAAGCCATGGCACTCTACTGAGGGCGATAAAGTAAGACTCTTGTCTCAAAAAAAAAAAAAGAATGGACCGAAAAACCAGTTGAGAGGCTACAGACTTCTAGTAGAGAAGGAAGGAGGTACTGAAACTAGAGTGGTAAAGGGAATGGAACAGAGAAAGACAAGGAGATGGGGGATGGATTTGTGGGGGGATAAAGGGAATGAAAAGCAATTGAGTGACAGACTATGGGAGGAAGTGACTTAGGCTCATACTTACAGGGTATCATGGCACTGATCTACTTGTGTGTGGAGGACATCTTCCAGCTCATTAACTACTACAGCTTCAGCTACTGGTTCTTTGTGGGGCTCTCTATTGTGGGTCAGCTTTACCTGCGCTGGAAGGAGCCAGATCGACCTCGTCCCCTCAAGGTAACACACTTTCATTCTACCTTTGTTCTATCTGGAACAGCTAGAGCTGCTGCTACAGGTGATACTTCCAAGGCAGTTGATTAAGAAACCTTTGCCTACTACCTGGTGGTGGCAGTTCATTGAGAGAAAGGGGATGGAAAGAAGATTCAGGGCTCTAGTCTTTATGGGAGGTAGGGTTATTTTAGCTGTTAAGAATCCTGGCCTGTCTAACCCCCAGTTGTATTTCCTCTGTCCTTAGCTCAGCCTTTTCTTCCCCATTGTCTTCTGCCTCTGCACCATTTTCCTGGTGGCTGTTCCGCTTTACAGTGACACCATCAACTCCCTCATCGGCATAGCCATTGCCCTCTCAGGCTTGCCCTTTTACTTCTTCGTTGTCAGAGTGCCAGAACACAAACGGCCTCTTTGCCTCAGAAGGATTGTGGGTAAGTATTGTATGGCTTTTGTTTCTGCCTTTTCTGCAAATCTAGCTTCCCAGGACACCTTTGCCTCAGCCCCTTCCTGCTATTAACCCTTCAGCTTAACTGAATCACTTCCCTCAGGGCCAGTCCCATTCAGCACCACTTAAACTCAGCCCCGTTGACCCATTCCCAGTTTCAATTCAGGTTTCTCTTTGTAGCGTCTACCACAAAGTACCTCCAGGTCCTATGTATGTCAGTTGCTGCAGAAATGGATTTGGAAGGTGAAGGAGAGATGCCCAAACAAAGAGATCCCAAGTCTAACTAAATGTCATTTGGAATCCTGAGATGTGGAAAGCAGGGGCTTCTTGTCTTCTACCAGTTGGAGCTAAGGAAGTTAAAAAAGGAAAGCTCACTTGTTTGGAGGCAGCTGTCCAGAAGCCCATTCAAGGCAGCTTCAACTTTTGAACTTACTTTTTGAGAGATGAAAAGTAACTTATTTGTTTTGCTACATATTGTTCCAGACTTTTTAAAAGGAATGATAAAGCAGACTGTGGTGGGAGTATGTCAGATGCTGGCTTGTTCTAGTAGCACCTCTGGGTGAGCCCACCCACTCCTCTTTCCCTTTAAAAGGCCCACAATGCTCTAAACTTCTTGTCTCCTTCATAGAGAGACAAAACTGTCACAGATGCTGGACAATAAAAAGGGTTATGTTTCTAAAGTTTGAATAGCTTCATTTTATGTAATGTCTGTATGTGTAGCCAGAAAACATCCAGAAAGATTAAAAAGTCTTATCCTTCAAAGTATCTGAGCACTTCTTCCGTCTAAAGCTAGCTGCTGAAGGCTGATAAAATCACTCTATACAAAGACAGACAAGAGAAAACCTTGCTATAGTAAAGTGTTTGTTTTTTTAAATGTGTTTGGTTGTCGGTACATAAGAATGAAAATTCATGTCATTTTTAAGTTATCACTACAAATTTGAGTACATTTACTTCTTTCACCCTGGGTAGAGCGCACAGCAACCTCAAACTCTTGGGACTCAAGCAATCTTCTTGCTTCAGCTTCTTAAATAACTGCAACTACAGGTGCCTGCCACAAGGCTGCCTAGTTTTATTTTTAGTAGAGGGAGGGTCTTACTCTTGCTCAGGCTGGTCTCAAACTCCTGAGCTCAAGCAATCTACTTGCTTTAGCACTCCCTCCTTGAGTGCTAGGATTACAGGCATAAACCACCACTCCTGGCCGTTTACTTCTTGAAGGATGTTTTTTTTTTCGTGAGCCTTAAGCTGTCACCCTGGAGAGAGTGCTGTGGCATCCCAGCTCACAGCAACCTCTAATTCCTGGGCTCAAGCCAGTCTCCTGCCTCTGCCTCCCAAGTAGCTGGGACTACAGGCGCCTGCCACGCCTGGCCATTTTTTGGTTGCGGAGTCATTGTTGTTTGGCGGGCCCAGGCTGGATTTGAACCTGCCAGCTCAGGTGTACATGGCTGGTGCCTTAGCCTGTTGAGCCACAGGCGCCAAGCCTTGAAGGATGTTTTATAGGTAACCTTAGGATTAAAAAAAAGGTGGTTAGGTGCGGAACCAGTGGCTCAAAGGACTAAGGCGCCGGCCCCATATGCCAGAGGTGGCAGGTTCAAACCTAGCCCCGGCCCAAAACAGCAAAAAAAAAAAAAAAGGTGGTTACTCCATGATTGCAAAGCAAATGTGGATGGAACAACACATGTATGGGTTGAAAGTTCAGGCTCTTAATGCCATGTTAAAACATATGATATGAAGACACTTCCGAAGACCATGGTCCAGCAAAAACAATCACGACACACTCTATTCTTCAGTTTTATGAAGCACATCCCTGCTTCCCTAAGTATCTGCAATCAGCACATAGCACACAGGTTTCCTAACTCTCTGAATGGGAAGATCACTTGGCTTCGGAGTCTCTCTTATACATATAAGACTGTCATGGAATACATTCTTAAAATGAACATTTGTTTGCCACAGTTCCATAGTGTCAAGTCTTATTTTGAGGATGAGTCTTTGAAAAGACAAAGTTCTTGCCAGAATGAACAGGGAATGTAAGTCAGCTAAGTGTGTCACGCCAGGGCTGCTTTGACTTTGGTTTGTCACCGATGCTGGCAGGGGTACTGGGAGGGTGATTCTTTCCATGCTGTAGTAGAGGGTTGTGAGTAAAGGTCTGTCGTAAGGGACCTGATGGAAGAAGAGGAAACATCTCAATGAACAAAGGAAAGAGAAGAAGAAAAGACAGAATTTAACATGAAAGGATTATTTACCCCTGGCTGCGAGCTCTAAGTGATTCTGCATGCGTTGCTGACGTTCTTGAAGCCTATGTGCCATTTCAGCATTCTTCCAGCCTGTGTAAAGAGCAAGTCAGTTAGTACCATCCCTATTTTTTTTTTTTTTTTTTGCAGTTTTTGGCCAAGGCTGGATTTGAACCCACCACCTCTGGCATATGGGGCCAGTGCCCTACTCCTTTGAGCCACCTATTTTTTTTTTTTTGAGACAGTCTCTCACTATTTCACCCTCTGTAGAGGGTTGTAGTGTCACAGCTCACAGCAACCTCAAACTCTTGGGCTCAAGCAATACTTTTGCCCCAGCTTCCCAAGTAAGTAGCTGAGACTACAGGTGCCTGCCACAATGCCTGGCTATGTTTTTTTGCAGTTTTTGTCCGGGGCTGGGTATGAACCCATCACTTCCGGCATATGGGGCCAGTACCCTACTACTTTGAGCCACAGGCGCCACCCCACGCCTGGCTATTTTTTTGTTGTAGTTGCTGCTGTTTAGCAGGTCTGGGCCAGGTTTGAAACCACCAGCCCGAGTGTATGTGGCTGGCACACTAACCACTAAGCAACAGGCACTGAGCCTACTTTTACTTTTTTTTTTTTTTTCAGTTTTTGGCTGGGGCCGGGTTTGAACCCACCATCTCTGGTATATGGGGCCGGAGCCCTACTCCTTTGAGCCACAGGCGCCACCCTACTTTTACTTTTTTTATTTTTTTCAGTTAGTGTCTTACTCTGTCACCTGGCTAGAGTACAATGATGTCATCACAGCTCACTGCAACCCTCAAATTCCTGGGCTCAAGCAATCCTCCTCCATCAGCCTCCTGAGTAGACATTTTTCTATTTTTAGTAGAAAAATAGAAAAATATTGCTCACGCTGGTCTTGAACTGTTTAGTTCAACCAATGTTTCTGCCCCAGCTTCCTAGAATGCTAGGATTATAGGTGCATGCCACCATGCCCAGCCATCATCCCTATTTTTAGATACCCTCTCCAGTCCTGTTTCACATAAGAAAAGCCTGAACCCTTACCTCTTTTGAAGCTCTTTACGAAGCCTTCTCGTGGAGGTGATTTGTCAGGGTCATGTATAACACGTGGTGGGATTTTAAGTACAGTACGCACAGCTGGAATCCGGAGGCAGGCCACTTGGCCCAGGGAAAACAGATTGGAGGAGAGCCAATACATAAACACTGCCTGGGTGAGAATACAGAGAAGGTGTTCAGAAGCTGCATCCCCAGTCAACTGGCTTGTAAGTGGCTGGGCTGGGTAGAAGGCCTTGGACCCAGATCCTAAGCCATTACCTACCGTGGGGAAATGGATGGTTATGGGCAAGACTACCAGGGGCATCATTCTGATCACATTTCTCATCCACTGAAGGTCAGAACTTTGCACCCCTGTCTCAGCACCTAGCTGCCAAAAAAAGGTAGGAGGTAATGGACACAGGAAGAGCAGTGAGAACACATCAATTTTAGTGATTCTTGTCTCTCATCTCTTACCCATTAACTCTTATTTCTCCAGGAAGTAAAGGATGACCATTCTGCACAACTACTTTACTCTTCCCTCCCAGTTCACTTTATGTATAGGCCTGGCACTTGGCTAACTTGGGCTTACCTCAAGGACACCCCACATTGTAGCAGTGACTACCAGTGGTAACATGTAGGTGGGATCAGATATTGTGAGATCCTGGAACCACCAGAGGCCACCTGTCTGCAGGCTGGGCACAGGAAGATTGGCCATCTCTCTCAAAGCAATGAAGAAGGAGATGAAGACTGGAGCCTATTACAGAGGATAAAAACTGTCAGGATGCCTTACCAAAGGGAACATTTTCATAACTCCATTACTAAAAGCCACGTGTAATATCACCACTAATTACTTTTTTTTTTGGAATCTAGGCCACAGGAAACACAGAGGAGGAAATTTAATGGGTTCAGGATGAAATAAAAGGGGAAATGTTTTTGCTCACCTGAGTCAGAGGTAGAATGAGAGGTCTAAAGAGTTTGATATCATGCTTTTTCTGGTAAAGTGTCATCTCTGAGGAGGCCCTGTAAACTGTGGGGGGAGGGGCAATTAAAGGTTGGACTATCAGTTATGGCACACACCCATCCTCATCACCAAGACCATGAAAATTTTTCTTTTTTTTTTTGAGACAGAGTCTCACTATGTCACCCTCGGTAGAGTGCCGTGGTGTCACAGCTCACAGCAACCTTAAACTCTTGGGCTTAAGCGATTCTCTTACCTCAGCCTCCCAAGTAGCTGGGACTACAGGCACCCACCACAATGCCCGCCTATTTTTTCTTGTGGTCGTCATTGTTGTTTAGCTGGCCTGGGCCGGGTTTGCACCCGTCAGCCTCGGTGTATGTGGCTGGTGCCGCAACCACTGTATATGGGCACTAAGCCTGGCCCATGAAATTTCTAAATGACCCTGGTCAGTCCCTGGAAGCATTAGGCCCAAGAAGCAGATAAGCTTTGGAACTTGCCCAGCTGCAATTCCTGATTTAGGTTGTTCCTTTCCCTAACCAGAATGTCAGGAAAAGTGCAAATGTGGTCCTCCCCGACGCTCATCCTGCAAGTGACTCACACTCAGCCTGGTCTCCTGCCAACTTGGCCTCTCTGATTCGAGCGGTATACTTCTGGATCTCTGGCAAGTGGTTGTGGATCTTGGCTGCCTCTCGCTGGCCCTTCACAATGAGAGGAAAAACCAGGCAGCGGGCAAGGACTGTACCTGGAAAACACAAATTAGGATCAGAATAAAATTAAAGCAGTTCTACAGGTAGAATATTAAAGTTTTTAGGTCCTTACTGAAAGAGTCTGTCTTATTTCAGTGTTTTCCACACTAACTCATGCCCAAGGGGTTCAGAAGGTCAAGATATAATTTAGTTCTTTCAAGGCTCAGTTCTCTGGCATCACAAAAGTCTGGCATTAACTTCTCTAAGCAGGTGATCCAGAATCCCGTTTGTTTCCTTGAACAAAAAGGTGATGAAGTATTTTTCCACAACAGTGGCTTCTACTTTTTTTTATGACCAAAACCAAACAAATCAACCTGTACTGGGTGAAGGAAAAGCTTGGCTATAGGACTCTTTAGGCTCTAGTTCTCACCTTGCTCAGCAAAAGATACCTTTGTAGAACTCTGGGCTCCTAGGAATGAAATTTGAATACTATTCTAGAAATCCTCAGAGTTGGAAGTACTCCGGTGGCCCACTGCTTTAGCTTTTCTTTTTCTTATACTTCATATTTCCCAATCATACCAACAAATATTTAGTTTGTGGTATCTGTAGATATACACATGGGTCTGGGCTGAGAAGACTTGGGTGGAAGATATAGGTTTAGATTTTATCAACATTATAATGGAGATCAAGGTGGGAGGATCACTTAAAGTCAGGACTTAGAAAACAGTCTGAGCCGGGTGTGGTGGTCATGCCCATAATCTAGCACTTTGGGAGGCTGAGGCAGCCTCAGCTCCTGCTTGAGCACAGGAGTTTGAGACCAGCCTGAGCAAGAGTGAGACCCTGCCTCTACTAAAAATGGAAAAAAAACCCCCAAAACTAGCTGAGTGTCATGGTGGGAGCCTGTAGTCCCAACTATTTGGGAGGGGGAGGCAAGAGGATCATCTGAACCCAAGAGTTTGAGGTTACTATGAGCTATGATGCCATGGCACTCTACCCAGAGTGACAGAGTGAGACTCTGTCTCAAAACAAAAAAAAAAAAAAAAAAAAAAAAAAAAATAAATAAATAAGCCAGTCCAAGCAATAGTGAGACAGCCATTCAAACAAAAATAGAAAAAAAACACCCTGGCATGGTGATGTGCACCTTTAGACCTGCTATTTAGGAGGATGAGACAGGAATAACCA
>CAUYRH010178420.1:0-29747 GCA_963574655.1 Perodicticus potto
GTTTATCAAGTTTCTTTAAGGACTGAAGGTCATTTCCAACTTCCTTTTCTATGAATGCAGACACATAAGAAGGGAGATCACCATTATCTGTACCTTCACTGACTTGTTCACTTCCAACAAGAACTGCAATATTTATGTCACTTTTCTCCTCCAGGTCCTTCCTTTCGTCACCACTTTCTGAGCAGCACTAAGAAAGCAGGTGTGACAAAGACATTACGATTTGAAGTATTAATAGTACTGTGGCTCATACGGAACTCACACGAAGGGGTCCCAGACACACACCACCCCCCGGGGGGGCCTTCCTGAACGGTCAGGGCCGTCTGAATTGGGTTCCACACAGGGCCACCTCTCCGGTGGCACCTTCCCAGGACATGTCACGTCACCGGGATTGCCAGGGCCGCCTCCCGGGGATTGTCCCCTCCAGGAGGTACTGCAAGGACTCGACCCCGGGCTGTGGCAACAGGGAACCACCTTCCCAAGCTTCAGCAGGGCTATCTCCCCTGGGAGATCTGTGCCACCTCACTGGGCCACCACAGTCTCATCCCGCGGCTGTCAAGGGCGCCTCACCGGGGCTGCCGGCGACTCGCCGATCTCCCCGGCCGGTAGCATCCCGCCTCCGCGTGAGTCCTCGGCACCACACACTGCCAGCGTGGCCCGCGGAGTCCGGCTCTAGCCAGAGACGGATAACCGCTCAGCCTTGGAGGCTGAGGGGCTGAGCGTCACCACGACTTCCTCTCCTCGTCTCTCTCGCCTCTGCTGGGTTTTGACTGAGCTTCCCTGGCTTCAGCTGGATTTGGCTGTAGGCTACAGGCTGTGTTATGTTATCCTAGAACCCAGGCTGCGGGATCTATGCCTAACTGGGGCATGCTTGTAATGGAGGACGTCAGACACTCAAGAGGTCTGGTGAAATCTTGCCGTGTCTTTTAATGTCTTCACTCAGAATTAGCACCTTGTCACTCTAATTCACTACATTTGGCAAAACTAGGTGACATATACAAGTGGATATCAGTGGAGTGGAGAAGGGAAATACAGTCTGCCCAGAGAAGAGAAGTCACAGTAAAGACTCAGAGAGGAGGAAGAAATGTAAACAAATCAAACAATCGGTCAAAGTCAGCTTAGATAAGTCTTGAGCAAAGGAGCAGGCCTCCAGATGGCCAAGGGGAGTACTTTGCAGATGCCTGTAGTGATGTTCAGCAATGACACATGTAGTACTTTTTCTAAGATAAGTTCATAAACTTAATTGTCAGACCTCATAAGAAGTAAAAGTGAAAAACATAGATCTTAGAATCTCCCATGTAGAGATGATGATTATAGTCATCAAAGAAGATTAAATCATTTAAAACGTTAGAGAAGAGTTAATTTATAAAGAAAAGACTTCAAACCATGAAAATTATACAGGTGACGTATTTTTCTGTGTTTCTGGTCATCTATGTGGTTGAGAAACAAGGAGATCAGCAAATGCTTTCAAAGTTAGATTGCCATCTTTCTTTTGATTCCTATCAGATAGTTTAAGCAAAGTAAGATATTTTCCTTGAGGCTTAAAAGGATCTTGGTGTGACTGGATGCACAGCTTCCAGAGTCTGGGCTGTTCTGCCATCCACAGAGAAGATAGTAATTACTCTGTCAACTTGGTCGGATAAGGGAGAAGAAAGACCTTCAAGAAAAGGTTTCCAGAACACCAGACTACGTGTCTAAATTGTTACAGTCATCACCACCACAACCTGGTATAGTGGGATAAGAATCTCTTTGGATGAGGATTCCAGGGTTGGGAAGGTTTTTCTGACATCAGCCATGAAAGCATGGGGAATTGTTCAGAGCTTTATTCAAATCAGGAGTCACTATACTAAGCAGTGAGACAGAAGATTCGGGGCACCAAGAGGCCTCTCAAAAGTCTGCCTTTGACCCTTCATTCTTTACCCAAAACATTATTAAACCTCACTCAGATATTATCTAAAGAGGTTTCATTCCTCCACTGTTAGGACTTCTTTCATCTAAAGCCTGTGCACTTCTAGACTTCTCACTATTCTTTTCTTCTGGTGGTTGGAGGTCAAACCTAGATAACTGGATGACCTCTTCAGAGTGGCGGTAGGAATTTGAGCATGTTCTGAATTCTTTGATTATATCTCTGTGGAAAGGAGTAGGGGGCTGTGGGAACATCTACTCATAATTCTATCCCTCAACTGAAGCAGGTTCCAGTGGTCAGCCACTCTTTCTTCTCTAAGCATCACAGCTTTCATTTGTTATAAGATGTAGAATTTTTCTTCCTGAGAAACACCACAAATGCTGCAGTACTATATGGGTAGCAATGGGGTAGATTTCAGATCTATACAAGAGAATTAGTACAAGAATCTCCTACAACAATATGCCAAATCAGTAGTTCCAACATGTTCCATGGGACAGGGTCATCCAATGACAAGGTTTTACTCTTATACCATAACAATTTATTTCATTTCATTTTATTTTTGTTTTTATTAAATCATAACTGTGTACATTGATGCATTTATGGGGTTCAGTGTACTGATTTGATATACAATGTGAAATGTTTACATTGAACTGATTAACACATCCATCACCTCGCTTACTTATTTGTTGTGGTAAGACAATTATACTCTTTTCTTAATAGTTTTTAAATGTACCATTTCATCATGCCCATTAGGTGAGGTTCCCCCCGAATACCCTCCCTATTCTCACCTCTCTCCTCCCTTCTCCTCTTTTTCCTCTTCCCTTCTGCTTTCTGGACTAAAGTTATGTTTTACCATTCATAAGTAAATGCAACATAGTGTATATTTAAATATATATCTATATCTATATATACATACACATATATAAAAACATATATTTATATGTCTACATGTATATTAAGTAAATAAAATATACAATATATGCCATTGTATAATTTTGAGCTGTCTTTTCTTGGAAAGGGCTATTCTTTGTTCTAACACCATGTACAAACCTCCTTTTGAGACAAAAATGAATCTACACTTTAAAAAAACCCTGAAAGGCAAGGGTTGCATGGCTCTTAAGCGTGTGACCTCTAAACTCAGATTTTCTTGGTTACAGTACCATTTCTACTACCTGTTAGCTATGTGGCTCTGGCAACTTGATTAATCTTGCTACTTAACTTTTTAGGATTTTCGTGAGGATTGTATGAGATTATTTGTTTATTTCACAATTGGCTACAGTGCTTATTCTTTTTTTCAAATCTAATATTTTTATTTCAAAAAATTTAGAGGGTACAATTTTTTGTTGTTGTCCCATGGATGAATTGTACCATGCTGAAGTCAGAGCTTGCAGTGTCAATACAGTGTACCCTAGACTGTCATCAAGATAGTGTACACTGTACTTGATAGGTAGAGTTTTACCCCTTGGACCCTACCACACTCCCCGCTTCTTAGTTTCCAATGTATGTATATATCATTTGTTTAGCTCCCATGTATAAATCATAATGTATTTGAGGAATACTTCTCAGCCATAAATAATGAAATGAAATAATATTTTTTATTGTGTTCATTCTGAACCAGAATTGCCCTCAGCATTTGACAAATAGGAACTTCCTTAAAGTTCACAAGAGACTTTGAAAACTGGCACTGTTATTTTTATAGGTGAGGAAATTGATGCATCCAAAGCTTACTCGACCTGCCCAGGCCACACGGCTGCTAAGTGGACAGATAAAAAGTCTCCCCAAGAGACCGTGGAGAGATGTGTGGCACAGCATGTGGTATTTAGCATCATCATCACTATTGACGCACTTTTTTTTTTTTAATTTCAGGTTAATGTGAGGGTGCAAACAACCAGGTCACAATATTTGAATTTGCTAGGTATAGAGTTCCTCTTGTAGTTATGTCCCACACCCAAAGGGTGTGTCATACACCCCTACATTGTGCCCACATTGATGCACATTTTAAAAATGTCTGCTTTTGGCAAAGTGCCAGTTTCACTATCCTAACATGGTCTCCTTAATTGGTTTTTAAATTTTTACCAGTCTATGAAATTGAACATCTGAGAATTACTCAACTTTTCCAAGTCTCTAGCTTCCCTACTACCCTGGATTTGGGCCACAATAAGATATCATCCAACTCCAGTGAGACTGGCTCATATCATCAAAAAGTCCCAAAACAAGTACAAGTGAGAATGCAGAGAGAAAGGAACATTTATACTCTGTTGGTGGGACCGTAAACTAGTTCAATTTCTATGGAAAGTAGTATGGCAATACCTCAAAGAACTAACAGTAGACCTATCTTTTGATGCAGCAGTCCCACTACTAGATATTTACCAAAGGAAAAAAATATTTTGTCATAAAAACATTTATACTCAGCCTGTAGTCCCAGCTACTCTGGAGGCTGAGGCAAGAGAATCGTTTAAGCCCAGGAGTTGGAAGTTGCTATGAGCTGTATGACACCATGGCACTCTACCAAGGGTGATAATGTGAGACTCTGTCTCTACAGAAAAAAAAAAAAGGAAAATTTATATTCAAATGTTTGTAGCAGCACAATTCACAATCACAAAGATGTGGAAACAATACATCAGTACACATATGTGAGTGGATTAATAAAACACAGTATATGTACACAAAGGAGTGTTACTCAGCCATAAAAAAGTGATGATCTAGTATCTTTTGTAACTACCTGGATAGAACTATAGACCTTTCTTTTAAGCGAAGTATTGCAAGATTAAATCGGAACTAGTTGATCAGCACTTATGTACACATACGGAAGTAAAACTGAACGAATGCAAGTAGGTGAGAGGTGGGAGGAGGGGTTGGGTTAATTCACACCTAACAAGTACATCACACACTTTCTGGGTGAATGACACATTTATAACTTTGACTTAAAATGTATAAAACCAAATTATATAACCAAAATGTGTGTACCCCAGGAATATCCTGAAATTAAAGAAAGATACAATGAAATAATTTCAGTGAAGAAATTTTGAAAAATCATCCTTCAAACCTAGGGATTTTTTTTTTATCAAATGAAGAAATAGTTTTCTTTTCTTTCTTTTTTCATTATTATGTAGAGAACTATTCTAAGTGGCAGTGGGGTAGATGAGAGGACAACCTCCCTGGCCTGACCCCACCTGTGTCTGTGTGCATGCACATACACCACATATCACACAGACTAAATGAATGATGATTTCAGTGTGTTGATTTAATAATATGGCAGGCTTTCCTGCCATTTAATAGAATACAGCACAGGTTTGAAAGTCTGTGAACATCAGATGATAGCTGCTTTTTAATTGGCAGTTAAAGGTGGGCATGAGAACCAAGGAATCTCTCCTAACAATACACAAGACAGCCAAGCAATAGTGAGTGAAGCCTTCTGGCTGTAGAAATTTGCATGAGTTTTCTGGTTACAAACACCCTAGGTACCAGTGCTTTCATGGAAGTTCTGGCTGTGTCACTGTGTTAACTTTGGCTTAGGCTTAAAGCTGTTTTCAGAACTCTTCACAAACTTACATGAAGTATCTTTATTTAGATTCAGTATTGTTATTTTTAAGTATTGCACATTCAGGAAGGCTTTTTTTCCTTTGCCTCCATTCATTGATGGTCATGTTTTTAAATTCGCACATGTACGAACCTCCATGAAAACATACAAATGCATCTCTTTTTGGCTGAGCTCATCTCAAACAAAACAAAAAAAAAAAAAGAAAGAAAGAAAACACTACAACTCTCCTCCGATTGAGATGCTAGACCTAATGGCTCTTTCTAGCAAAGCCTGAGTGCTCACAGACTTGGTCAAGCAGACAGAGTCTCCCGGGGCTCCAGCAGAGTCTGCGGCAAAATCAATAAACAAATAAATAAATTAAAGACCAGAGGCTCCGTGGAGAGTTGGGGCTCCCTGTCTCTTTCATGGGTAATGAATGTGGCAACCACAGAGACTTGGAAAAGACTGGGATTCTCATATCTGTGAGCCGACTTTCAAGTAGGTCAGTACACTCTTACTGGGACTTGCTGGGGGAGTCAAGTAAATAAGAAGATGGGGTTCAGACAGAATAGAAAGGGCTTCGCAAAGAAGATATGAAAGGGATTACTGGAAATCCACCTTCCCTTTCTCCTGAAATGTGTATGTATGTGTTAAAGTTTGAATCTTCAGGACCTGTTGTTCAATGCGACCAAATTTCCCAGCCAGTCTCCAGGGAAGTAAGATGACTTGTGTTCAAAGAAGCCGACCTGAGGAGACCATTGGCTTAAGTCTACTTGACTGTCCTGGGTGGTCTCAGGCTCTTGAAAGGGAACATCTTTCTCTTGAGAAATACACATGAAGTAAATAGAACAGAATCTGGCTCTTTCACATTAACCTTCCCACTCCCTCCCACACCCTTCATGTTTTCTTGTACAGGGGGGCTTTTATAGGTCCGTTTCTTATGTTCTTGCTCTTAAATGCCAGTAAAAACAAATGGCAAGAGACAGAGGGCCCGAAAGGGTACTTGCAGATCCAGACAACAGAAAACCAAGTGCAGTCATCTTGGTGACTATGACCCCTCCTCACAGTTCAATGGTCAATTTTCAAGGTCATGGAAAGTCAGAAAGATAGAAATGAGGCACTTTGTTCTACGCAAAATAGTTGCTGTTTTACAATACAAATTTGTTCTGTTTTTACTTGAAAAATAACTTTGAAACACTAATATGGACCTTAATTTGTGTGGAAATTGCCTTTTGCTAATGATCAAGAAAGAGAAGAGGACTTACTTTCTCTCATCTTTGTAAAAAGAGATTCTGGCTGACTTCTGTAGAGCATGTATGATTGCATAAGCATCAAATCACTCTTAATCCACTCTTCATGTATTTAAGGCATTTTATAATTCAAAGAAGCTAACAATAATTCTTCAAAGAACAGAACAATGTAGCTCAGGAAGCTGCTCCTTTAAAAGAAAGTCAGAAGCTGTAAGTTAATGTAGAATGGAGCTAAGTTAAAGCTATAGGAATAGTGTCCTTCACTTCTTCTGGAATAACCAGGCCTCACCAGGCCTTTGCACTGTTGTGTTCTGGGCAAAAAGAATCTCTACTTAGCTGTACCAATCATAAAAATGTTTATAACTTAGTCATCTAATAAGAGGAGCCCTGGGAGCTTAAGGCATAAAGGAAAGAAATGGAAAAGGAGAGAACTGTAAAAACTTTCCTGTTGTGAGATTAGAGAGGACAGATGAATATTGGAAACTAAGGAAAAAATGAAATTAAAACCAATCACAATATAGTGACTCATCTGACTCTGCCTCCCCCTCACCCCTTTTCATTTAAAAATACCAGAATACAAGTAAATTTCAACCCTTACTCCATTATAAAAAAATAATTCTTTGTTTTGGCAACTAGTTTCATTTCCTAAGACACTGATTTTTCTCAATATATGAAGAGTGAAATATATTTTTTAAAAGGAAATATTTCTATGCTACACTTAGGGCAGTGTTCTCCTCACTTATTGGAAGGTGGCTGAAAAGAGCAACCATACTCGTTTATAAGAAGCAACCTCGGCAGCAGTCCCCCCAGTGGCCTTCCAAGTTCAGGTCCACAATGAAGCAAGATCTTCAAGGAGGAGCGAAATAGGAATCAGTTTCGCTCCTGAAGCAGACATGGTCTTTGGGAACCTAGAGTGCAATGTTGGGAAGGATATCAAGACTTCACACTGCGGAAGGTTAACAACTTCTGTCACGTGCCACAGGGTGACAGAGAAGGTCAAATGTTGTCTGTCTACTAGCCCCAGTCTAAATGGCATGGTTTCTTACTCAACATAAATATTTTGTCCCTTGGTTCCTGAGAACTTCAAATCATTTGAAGAATTAAGAGGGAATGACTTGATCTCTTTAGCCTACAAATACAGAAGTTGCAATTCAAACACCTTGGAATAAGGAAACAAACAGCACTATATTCCAGGTAGGGAGATGATTGAGAGCAGATCCTCTGTCTTTGTTGGTGGAGCTGTGTGTGGGTGGTGGAGAAGGAGGGTCAGAGTAGGGGTCAGGAAATTAGAGGAATGATTAGCTGTGAACTCTCAGATCTAAAGACTCAGATAAGCCCTGACCTCCATAGGGTGAAGGACAGGCTTAAATGACCACTCAAGCCTTTCTTAGCATGGGTCAATGTTAAGGGGTACATGGGATAAGGGAAAATATTCAGAATGTTCCTTCATAAGAGGAAGTAGATCAAAGTGGGTTCTGCTTGTTTAACATAATAATGGATACCTACCAACATCCTGTAGCAAACATCTTTTAAGTGCAGGAAATATTGAAAGGTCAGTCAAAATACTAGAAATGAGATCAGGTACCAAAATTTTCAATATTATACAGTACAATTAAGCTAGAAATGGATGAGACAAGATAAGAAAATTTCCAAGTGTTGGAAATTAAGAAGATATAAATCATCTATATTTAAAGAAAAACTCACACTAGAAATTAAAAACAGTGATAGTGATAATAAAAAAACTCACACTAGAAATTAAAAATAGTGATAGTGATTACAAAGAAATTTGTAGTCCTAGTATATACTATATATACTATATCACTAAGTGCATACTGTATCTATACTGTAGCAAAGAAAGAAGGCTGAAAACCAATGTTTCTACTTCAGGAAAAAGGAATTAAGTACTATGATGTAGAAAGGAGGCATTAATTGGGTGGAGCCTGTGGCTCAAAGGAGTAGGGTGCTGGCCCCATAGTAGTAGTAGATTCAAACCTGGCCCCGGGAAAAAACTGCCAAAAAAAAAAAAAAAAAGAAAGAAAGAAAGCATTAATAAGGACCATTGCATAAATAAATAGAGAAAATCTACAAAGCCAAGAATTGGTTCTTTAAAAAGATCAGTAAAATTGATAAATCTGTATCAGTACATTTAAAAGAGAGGCTGGGAGTTAGTGAGAGGCAGTGAACAAGAGGGAGAAAGACGGAGAGAGAAAGAGTTAACTGGCTTGATTTAATCATTCCACATTATATATCAAATCATCACATTGTACTCCATAAATGTATATAGTTACGTATATATTTGTATACAGTATACATATTTAATAAAAATTAAATTAAAAAAATAAGAAATAAGCACAGCAACAACAAAAAAGATTAACTTACTAGTACTAGGAAGAAAAAAGATGTAATCAAAGGAAATCCAATAGATATTATTACCACCTTTATTCCAATGAATTTGAAAAGGTAAAGTAAATGGACAAATTCTTAGTAAAGTTCAATTCAAAAAAAAAAGAAGAAATAGAAAATCTGTATAGCTATGTAGCTATTAAATTGAGAGCCTAATTCAAACCCTTTCCAAAAAGTAATTCCATGCTGACTCAGAGGACTTCACCAGTGACTATTACCCAATATTTATGAAGAAATTAACACCAATTTTACATAGATGCTTCCAGAAACATCAAAAAGTAAAAATATATTCTAGTTTATTTTATGAGATCAACATAAACTTCATACCAACACACAAAAAAACATTACATGAAAGAAAAAATTTAGGCTAATCTCTCAAGAACATAGATGAAAACATTATAAACAGATCACAAGCAATGAAATGTAAAAATGATAATACATCATAACCCGATTGAACTTTTTCTGGGAATGACTGTATAATATTGGCCAATCAATATAATTAATTGCTTAATTCAACAGCAATTCAGTTTTCTTAGGAAACTAGGAATAGAAGGGAATTTCTTAATATGACTGAGGGAAACTACAATAATTTTATAGCAAACACATAAATAATGGTGAAATGTTGAAAGTTTGAGAATGAAACTTCATCTCCCACTAGCATCATTTCTATTCAGCATTGCATTGGCTACATTCCTAAACAGTTCAGTATGCAAGAGGAAAATATTTAAAATGTGTAAAAATAAAATAAACAGAAATTAGTTATAATTGTATGCATTAAAAGATCCAAGAACATCTGTGGAGAAACTGCAGAAGAGTGAATCTGACAAACTTGCCAGATACAAGGTCAATTTGAAAAAATCAGTTGGACTTGTGTATATTAGTAACAAGTAGAAAATGAAGATAGGGTCCTATGCTGAAGCTATAAACATTACTGAGCAACATTAAAGACTACAATATATGGAGGGATATACAACGTTCATGAACTGCAAGAATCAATGTTTTAGAGATGTTAATACTTCCTGTATTAATCCCTAGAGTTAACAAAATCTGAATCATAATAGCATACTCTGTGATGAAAATTGGTAAGTTGATTTTAAAATTAGTATGGAAATGCAAAGAATAGCTGTCATAATTTTGAAGAAAAAGAACAAACATGTAGGCATCACACTACTATAATAGATGGCTAGAGAAATCATAGAGGCATGGTAAGTAAGACAGTGTAGTTTTTGCATAAGGAGAAACATACTGGTTAATGGAATAGATTAGAGAGTCTAGAGAAAAGATTCATTCAGTAGATTAATAGTAAAATAACAGTGCAGTGTTATGGGAAAAGTTTTATCTCAATAGATAATACTAGGGGAAATGGATAAATACACACATGCACAAAAGTGGTTGCTTTGGGGGAGGGACAGCACGTAGTACGAAGAAAGCAAGGCAGCACATTCTGGAGTGCTGGGTAATTTTCTTTCTCGATTTGGATAGAGGTTACAAGGGAGTGTTCGCTTATGAATATTCGCAAAGCTGTATATTTATTATGTCTGTCCATTTCTGCATGTGTATTATACATTGTTAAACCAGTGAGTGATTTATTGCTCATTCTAAACTCCCAATTTTTTTTTTTTTTTGCATAAAAGTGTTTTTGGCTAAGTTAATTAAAATAAAAGTTGACTGATTTATGTGTTAATTTACAAAACCTTTTTACCACACCTTTAACGATGAAACCTATTACTCCTTTTCTGCCAAAGCAGGATTTTCCGTTACTGCCTGCTGCTGTTGCATTAGAGAGTTGCCATTTCAAACACGGCTGGAAGGTTCCATTTCTGCTTAGAGCCTATTTAAATTGGAGCCATTTAGTACTTTTTAATTACCAAAAAGTCCCCTTCTGCTCTTTATAGGCATTTGTCAGTTCTCAGTTACTATCTTTAAAAGGAGGCAAAGTTGCATCTTAAGGTTATTTTGCTGGGAAGTGTGTATAAAGTGTTGGGATAAGAAGTCCACTCTTATGAGTTCATTACATGTGTACTCACTAACATGGCTGATATTCCCTAGAAGATAATCATGTATTCTAAGTGAAATTGGGAGAGATGAGAGAACAGGCTAGAGAAAGCACAAATCAGTTCTCTGAGGCACCAAAGCCACATATTTGGAAAACTGGTGCTCTCCGGACGTTTAATTTTATGAAACCAAACAATGCGTACAGAACACACTGGAGAGATTCTCCCTCTGTCTCTCCATAGCCACTATACCAAGAGGCAGTTTTAACAGAGAAAGACCAAGGGTAGCTAAAAAGCCGCCACTTCACTAAAGCATTTCCTAATTCTCTACTTGTAATTAATTTCTTCCTCTACTTTAATTCACTATAGCTTGTTCATATTCACTTTTATCTTTATATTCAAGCAAATGATTTTGGCCCCTGTTAACCAAAATGGTATCATTTTCCCTTTTCATAAAAACTCAGTAGGGTGTTTCAAGGATCATAATAACATCATACTATGGATTACACTTTGTTTAATTGTTCCCCAGATTTTTATTTATTTTTTCCCAGGTTTTTTCATCTTTCTCTTTTCCATGATGACAAATAATTTCTTAGACTAGAACCGATACTAGTATATTCACGTTCATAACAGCAGTATTCACACTGGTCAAAAGGTGGAAGAGCCCACGTGGTTATCAGCAGAAAAATGGATGAACACAATGTGGTGTATACATACAGTGGAATATTATTGTGCTTTATAAAGGAAGGAAATTTTGACACATGCTGTCATATGGATGTATCTTGAAGACATTATTCTGAGTGAAATAAACCAGTCACAAAGAGGCAAAAATTGAATGATTCCTCTTATGTGAGGTTCCTACAATAGTCAAATTCATAGACACAGAAAGTAGTATGGTAGTTGCCAGTGGCTGGAAAGAGGAAGAAATGGGAAATTAGGTATTTAGGAAGTACAGAGTTTCAATTAGGGAAGATGAACAAGTTCTGGAGATGGATGGTGGTGATGGCTGATAAACAAGGTAAATGCATGTAATGCCGCAGAACTCCTAAACATAGTTAAATGGTAAATTTCATATTACACAAATTTTACCACAATAAAAAAATTTTAAAAATTAAAAAATAATTCTTATTTCTCCCCAGAATTCCTGTTTCTTGTCATTTTGTTCCTGATTTTTCGTTCTGCTTATACCCAATCCTTCTGTCATATGTACCAACACATGCTCTGTGTTTGACTTTTGACACTGTTTCTTAGATTCCCAAATAAATGCTAAAAAACATTACATAAGGACTCTAGAAAGGCATTTTTGTTGTTGTTGTTCAGCTGCAATGCCTCCAAGCAGAGAGGTTTCATTATGAATTATCTTTATAAGAAAAGCTGTTTTGCCCTGTTGAGTTCTTTGGACATTGTAACAGAATAAGACACAGCAAAGAAATAATAATTATAACAATATAATTAGAGTCAGGAGAAGCCTCTCAGCTTCCTATTTTAGAGTCCAGAGCAAATGTGCCTTTAGAAATTAAAAGATGTACCACAGAGAAGGTTCTTAATTAAAAATAATAAGTAAGTTCCATTGATAGGAACAAATAATTTCTGCTGATTATTGTTTTTTCCAAACTGTCTTCTATTTTTCCATTAGAAAGTAAGCGCCATCTACCTTTCCCATTCAACTGTTTACTCAATGTCTGGTTTCTCTCTTCCTCTCATTCTTCCTTTTTCATATGGAAAGATCCTTACAACTCACAGAGTCTAATTCCAACTCTTTGTCAAAGAATAAAATGTTCATCCCAGTCTTTCTCAGACTTTCTCAGACTTTCAGTCTTTCTCAGACTTTTTTCTTACTTGATCTCCTAATACTGTCTCGCAGCTATATAGATTATCTCCAGCCATGCCACCTTTCAGAATGGGCCCTGGTATGTCATTGTGTCCTTTCTTGATACTTGCTCTATCCTCTGACTTGGATACCTTCTGCCCCTGCCCCACCTTCTTTACATAGCACATCTCTATTCATTGAAAAATTTCAGTTTTTATCTTCCTGTGAGGCATTCTATGCTAACTTCCCCTTCTCTGCCCATTTAGCTGCCCACCCCTCTTCAGTGACCCTGCACTAGTTCAAGGACTTTGTGTATAGTTCATGGTACTTGTACCCCATGGTAGACATTTGTCTATGTGTATCTTTCAGCTTTTAAACTAGAAAGTTCTCTGGAGTGTTGTCATAATTGGATCCCAGCACCTGGCACAGTGTCTTAGCGGAGACTCTCAGAACCTTATTTAACTATATGAATAAATAATGAATAAAAATAAATGAATGAAAATTAAGACAAAAACATTCATGATTTTTATGTATTTCACAGATAGTAGATAGAAGCTTATGTGTTCAGGAGCAGGAATGAAGGTAAAGATTATTTCTAATAGGGTAGAGGTTTTATAGTTACCTTGAATTTCAACTCCACTTACATCAGCTAACTGCCTCAAAGTTGAAAAATAATAAGATGTTTTAATTACATAAAATAAAAATAATGCAGTCTTCTATAATTCTTTAAACAGAAAAGAATCCCTTTCTACATGGAAAACATATGATAAGAAAGTAAGTGGAATTGTTTCCACATACAATGCTTCTAAGTTATATCCTGGGAGTCATTTGGTCTGGGATATAAAGGGAGAAAGAAACTCAGTTTTATGCACATGCATGCTCACACACAGTGCACTCTCTTATGTAAACTAGGCAGTGACAAGTTACTTGGATGGCTAAATCAAAACTGGTCCACCAAACAAAATTGTGCACTGTGTTGGAGAGCATTAGGGCTGCTGGGTTTTAAAGTTTGCCTTGGCTTGAATTCATTGTAACACCACCCACCTCTCTCCAGTTGCAATATTCTAACCAGGTCACCTAGATGCTGTGAAACAGATGTTCATTGAAGGGAAAAGGAAGTAGGTGGTGTCCATTGAAAAGTGATAGCCATGGTAGAGGGGAAAGTATATTTTTACCTACAACACAAGCTGAATATTATGGAAAGTTATTGGTAGGGCAGAAATTCCTAGCTCTCCAGGAATCTGCAGCACTTAGTAAGCACTTCAGTATACTGAGAGGCAAGAAAGCAGAGTGGTGAAGTGCTCAGGCCCTGGGGTCAGACCATTTGGCTTTAACTTCCAGCTTTGCACTTACTAGCCATGTGGCCTTAGGCAAATCATTTAATCTTTTTTATCTATAAAATAATATTAACTCTCTTATATCCAACAAATACAAAAGCAATGATAGTTTCAAAGTTGGAAGAGGAATTCAATTTTAATATTAAAAAAAAATTTTCTGCTTCTGGTTATGATGAACTATCTGGTGCCTCACAAACCCTCCTTCTGTAAACAACCATAGAATAGAGCCTTAACCCCTTAACACCAGACAAATGTGTTCATCTCTTGACCAACAGGCAGTACAAGGTCACAACCCGTGAGCTGAGACCTATGATAGCCCCATGCTTATGCGTATATGCAGTTCTTGAGTGCAATATAGAGAGGTGGAATCCAAGCAGACACTGTGGTTCCTCTGGGCCAAGCAGGCGGAGGTCAGAGTCCAGAGAATAGGATGGAATCTGAAGGTAATGAATTACAAAAGGAAAATCCAGAAATGGAGGATTCCCAGTGGGTCTTTGGCTGGGGTGGGGGTGGGGAGGCTTGACAGCTACAGGACTAGTATCACTGATATTTCATATCTTGTCTTATTAACTTCTTTGAAAATCTAGAAAATGATTTGTCTGGAATATTCTCTCATAGACTAGCTAATTCTTCCAAAATATATTAATTTTGTTATTAATTTTGCTTATGACAGTATTTGTCATGCTCTCATTTTGTTGAATATGCACTAAAGTTCCATGCTGAATCCTCTCTGTTGATTGTTTATTTTTCAACATGCAATGTCCTATTCAGATATGCTAGTGGCTAAGACATACATCCACAAGGTTGGACAAACATTGAGCAAAGACTAACTAAATGATTCAAAAATCTCATGCAGGTCAGGTAGGCCAACCAGCTGACATTTCTATTCCTCACTGATCTATTGGGGCATCATTTATGTGGACCCTGGATAGGCTACACCTTATTTACAGGGCTAAACCATGGTTACAGTAAAAGTTACTCTAAACCAGTGATTTTCAACCAGTGTGCCACAAAAAATTTTAAAAGATCATCAATTAAGTTATTTTTGAAACAAGTTCAAAGCACAGTAAGTACATAATTTAAGTGTGCTGTGGAAGTTTGACTATAGGTTCAAGTGTGCCATTACATAAAAAAATGTTGAAAAACACTGCTCTAGACCTTCTCTAAAAAATTTAAATCAAAACTGAAAAGGGTCAGACTAAATTGCAAATAATCTATCTATAAAATCAAAGCCCAATAGTCTATAAAGGAAATGAACCAAATGCAAACATTTAGAAAAAGTACGATTTGCAATGTCCAGCATCAAAACATTCAAACTTTTTAGTCATTTGAAGAGGTAGAAAAAAAATGTGACCCATACTATAGAGATAAATCAACCAATAGAAACAGACCAAAATTATGGAAGTAGAAAAATAATGGAGTTTAGCAAACAAGGATGCTAAAACTATATTAGAATAAGGTCTTGGCTCGGCACCCATGCTCAGTGAGGAGGGCTCCAACCACATACACCGAGGCTGGTGGATTCAAGCCCGGCCTGAGCCTCCTAAACAACGATGCTGCAACCAAAAAAATAGCCAGATATTGTGTTGGGTGCCTGTAGTTCCAGCTACTGTGAAGGCTGAGGCAAGACAACCACTTAAGCCCAAGAGTTGGAGGTTGCTATGAGCTGTGACACCACGGCACTCTACCAAGGGTGACATAATGAAACTCTGTCTCAAAAAGAAAAAAAGAATACAGTCTTGTTCCTCATAACTACATTGCAGTCAATGACAGACTGTATGACGGTGGTCTTATACTACGGTAAGCTTATACTACGGTATTTTTACTGTACCTTTTCTGTTTAGATATATTTAGATAAACATACTTGCTATTATGTTACAATTACCTACAGTATTCAGGACGGTAAAATGCTGCACAGGATTGTAGTCTAGGAGGACTAGTCTATAGCACAGAATATTGCGATATTTGTGCAGAAATAAAAGGCAGCGTAGAGAGGTTGGATACAGATCCCTGTATGCATAGGAAATGGAATATGACAAACGTAAGTAGTAGTCAGTGGAGAAATAATAACTATTATGTGTAACACACATATCTGATGTCTGTGTGCGAGATATACTTATGTAGATCTTATTACATGTCAGGCGCTATTTTAACTACTTTTATATATTAAGACATTGTCCTCATAACAAACCTATGAAAGCAGACTATTCAAAATTTGTAACTGCATGGAGTCTTTTGAGAGATTCAAGACAATTTACTAGGTTACTTAAGTATAATGTTGAATATTTGTGGCTTATGAGAAAGCTTAGAGTGAAAAAATTATATTTGTGATTCCCTTGAGAGAGAAAAGACTTTTTAAAAAGGCCTTAAAACATCTTTTTCTCCCATTTAAAAAAATTATTATTTCTGACACACATGCAAACACACACACAATTAGTAAATTAGTAAACTTGTTTAGGAATTTTAACATAATATGTATGATTGTGTTGAAAACAAGTGAGCAAACAGGAAAGAGAGAAAGTAGGGTATACTTACAAATAGACAAAGTCCTAAAAATATTATAACTATTTCTATTGGGCATTTTCTGTATGCCAAGTATTTCCTGTACACTGTCTTAATGTCTTTTCCATTAATATATATTACTTCAATATATATTACTTGAAATTCAGAAGTTTGGTGGGGAAACTCTCCATCATTAGGAATTCATATTCTACCAATATGATTACAGATAAAATGGATATAATGAAAATGAATTAATTATATATATTTCATCATTAGATGTAAAAGTCAGAGAGATATTTAGATGCCAAGTACGGTATAGTTTAAGTGGCTCTAAATCAGTCAGAGAGGATGTCCTCAGTGAGATGAATTTTAAAGAGTTCTAAAGTGCTTTTAATAGGACTGATTAGTCCTTTTTAAGCATGTTAATGATTTAGTAAGGGATTGGATATGGAGAACAATCTTTCTGGCTACATTGTATATGTGAGCAAGATTGACTAGAGGGTAACTATAATTACATAGTTTACCAACGTACTTACTATACAATAATAGAGTTTCTTATAATCAAAGTTAAGATTTTATATTTCAGCCAATGGGCAAATCTGGTGATTTTTAGGAATCAGAAGAGGATTAAATATGTGCAGCCAGGAAAATATCAAAAAGTGAAGAAACCAGGCATGGAAAAAGAGTATAGCATAGTGTTCATAAGAACACTGGAGTTTTAAGGCTCTGGAGTCAAATCCCTGAACCTAAATCCTATGCTGCCATTTATTGTAGGTGTACAACTGATACGGACTTAACCTCTCCATATCTCAGTTTGTTTGACAGCAAAAGAGAGAGAGAATGTGTGTAGCTATTTCATACTATTGTGAAAATTAAATGAGAAAATCTACTGTAAACATTCACAACAATGCGCAGCACATGGCAAGTGCTCCATCAATGGTCACTTTTATCATTATTAGTATTTTGGTTTTTCAACAAGGAATGCTGATAAAAGACAAAATGATCATTTTAAATTGTGAGTATCATCTAACCATAATTCCAATAAAACCCCAATTTTAATGCAAACACACACAAGCAAGGAAGAGGTGACAATCACAAAACTGCAGTCTGAGATCTTAGGGAAGGTCTTGCCCATAGAAACAGGATGGTACGGACAAGGCAGAGAGGCATCATTAGCCAGGGAAAGTGTTGAGACTTGTCAATAAACCAGAATTGTTTTGAATTATAAGAATTTGGAAGAGAATGTTATTTTTTAAACATGTAACAATTCCTGAATTATAATCCCAGTGACTCATGCAGCTCTTACTGCACCGGGAGTGTAGGGTGTGAGGCCATTCACATTCCTGCACATACCCACCCGCTCACTCACAGGGGATGGGGTGTTTGTGGACATAACCTCACTTAAGCCTGGGCGCTCCTTCTTGTAGAGTTGCAAACATTACACAAATGGCCTTCAAACGGCCTCAAACTGCATTCCATGCACTTTTTCTAACCTTTATGTGACTTCAAATCCTTACTTCATTGCTACCTCATATTGAACTTGTAGGCATTTGAAGATAGTAAATTATTTTCACACAAGCAATTTGGTCACATCTTCTTCATTCTCAACTTATGATCTGGAGGCTCTGGGAAAGGATTTTAAACTGCCCCTTCTTAAGTGTTAGCTTGCTGGATTTGGTCCATCAGTCCCGTCTGTCTGTTGAAATACACACTGTCATCCAACGATCTGTCATGGGCCTCAGTTTTTGGTTCAGTGTATCTGGTGAACATACATTCTGTGATTTCAATAAGGCTATTAATAAAAATATCTAAAAGGGCTCAGCACCCGTATCACAGTGGTTATGGTGCCAGCCACATACACCAAGGCTGGTGGGTTCAAACCGGCCTGGGCCTGCTAAACAGCAATGACAACTGCAACCAAAAGAAAAAAAAAATGTCCAGGCATTGTGGTGGGCACCTGTAGTCTTGGACTCTTGGGAGGCTGAGGCAAGAGAATCTCTTAAGCCCAAGAGTTGGAGGTTGCTGTGAGCTGTGACGCCACAGCACTCTACTGAGGCCTTCATAGTGAGACTCTGTCTCCAAAAAAAAAAAAAATAAATATATATATATATCAAAAAGAGTAAGGCTGGGTGCAGTGGCTCACGCCTCTAATCCTAGCACTCTGAGAGGCCGAGCTCATGAGTTCGAGACCAGCCAAAGCAAGAGCAAGACTCTGTCTCTAAAAATAGCTGGGTGTTATGGCGTGAGCCTATATTCTCAGCTTCTCTTGAGGCAAGAGAATTGCTTAAGCCCAAGAGTTTGAGGTTTCTGTGAGCTGTTACCTCACAGCACTCTACTGAGGACTTTAAGGCTATACTTCCTCTGAACCATTTATACTTTTAAAGAGCAGACAAGAGCTCTTATAATTGTCTCCTTATATATGTTTATCATAACTCTATTCCTGGAAGTTTTTTAGTTAAACAACAACATAGTTTTTCATGGTCAAATATGTTCTCAGAATCTACCTACCACAGAACTCTTACGGGTTTGTGTGCATATTATCATCATAGAGACTTGGAGGTCTAGGTACCTTGGCTCATGTCTATAATCCCAGCAGTTTGGAGGCCTAGGCAGAAGGATCACTTTAGGCCGTGAGTTTGAGACCAGCCTAGGTAACATAGCAAGATCTCATCTCAGAAAATAAAAAGTAAAAATAAAATAAAAAATTAACTGGGCATGGTGGTCCAAACCTGCAGTCCTGCCTACTCAGGGTGCTGAACCCAGGTGTTTGGGGCTGTAGTGAGCTGCAGTAACACCATAACACTCTAGACTGGTAGACAGAGGGAGACCCCGTTCTGTTAAAAAGAAAAAACAAAAATAAAAAGAGGGACTTGACCATGAAACACTTGTTCATAAGATACCTCTTAACATTCCAGGGATTGCAGTTGTACAGCATGAAAAGTAGAGTCTTAGCGTCCTGAGTAACAGGGTCTAAGACAACATTATGGAACTTGGATCATCATCATGGGTAGGACTCTATGCACATGCAGGAAGAAAGAGAGGCTCAGACTGCTGTATGAGCCATTCTGTGTTCAAGCCCCACTGAGCTCAGGGTCACCAGCAACCCGATGTTTCTCACTCAGGACTCTCTTTGTCCTTCAGAAGTGAGGAGGACTGAGGATTCTAGAAGGATAGTGCAGAAACTACAATTAGTCCTGGGCCAAACTGGAATCTCCAGATGCTGCTTCTTATAGAGAACAATGATTAGCTGCAAAACACAATGTTTCCAAAGGGCGTGACTCAGTTAGCTCACTTCTCACGCCTGTGGCTGCCTGTGGATCATTCAGAAAGGTGTAGTGAAGGGACACAGTCTATTCTCTGGAATGAAATGGAGGAAAGTTATCAATCTTATTTTCTGCATTTCCCCCCTACACACACTCTCTGAAAGCCTTTTTATTATCACAGTGCCAGAGATAAGGGAAAAAAAGAAAAATAGGCTGTATTTTGTTTGTTGGCTTTGTGGGAGAAGGAGCTCTTGGGGAAAAGCACGGTGGGTATAGAGAAATGAGGCCGGCCTCTGCTTCACATAAGCCTAGACTGACAACGGCATCTCCACCCTCCTTTTTTGCTTGTTCTGGAACTGTGAGACTTTGAGAATGTCGAGGTATGATTTCAGTTTTCTGATGACCCAGGGGTTATGTCAGCCGGCCAAACTGCATGCCTCTGTCCCTGCCCCCTTGCCCGACAGCTGACCCTGCCTTAGCAAGACCACCCTCCCTCCAGCATAAAATCAAATCCTGTTATTTTCTCATCTGTGACTTCTCCCACGTACTCAACAGGCCAAATGTGTTTAATTACCAGAGATTATTTTGTAATCCAGCGGGCTACCACCCTACAGAGACTCAGGCTGAGATCACCACATTCATTCCCTGTCAGAAGTCTATCCTAATTCTAATTCATGTTGTCTCGGAAGTGAAGAGTTCAAGGTTTTCCCCTTAATTTAGATATTAGGTCTATGTCGCTGATGAGCTGCTTTTGCCAACAGCAGGAATCATGTTCCCAGACGCTTAGACAATAACTTTTTTAAAAAGCTCTTCCAATCTCTAAACACATGTGTACCCCCACCCGTTCCACCTTCTTTGCCTCTCTGTTTTCCTTTCTGTTTTTCTTGGCAGATGTCAGTGTTGGGTAAATACTCCTTTCATGGAGGTGCTTGTCTGTCAGGTCCCATTGACAGCAAAGAAAATGACAAGTTAATGAATTCAGGATTGTGTCTGGCAGACAGTTTGTTCCCGTCCCATGTGTCACATCTGGCAACAGGTTAAAGCAAAACAAAACATAACAATGCAGTAAAAATGCAGCACTCAGAAACCCAAGGTGAAAAGGGAATTAAATAAATGTCTTAAATGTAAATGTCCCTAAAACCAATAGCAAGTGATGAAAACAAAGGAAAGAGGACCAGAAAGGAGCAACTTCAAAGCATTCATAAGGACAATTTAAAAAAGATTTTTAAAAACACAGGAATAAGAGGTTTTCAGAATGAAATTGGTCCAAACATATTAAAAAAGTATTTTTTGGATCTTGCATTATAAGTTGTTGGATGAAGACAGCGATGATGCACTGTCCGTGGCATGGAGTGTCTCATTCTCTGTAATGCGAAAGCCTGATCTTTAAAGAAAATGTAGGTTAAAAAATAAAATAAAGAAAGAAAGAAAATGTAGGATCGTTGGTTGTACCATTTCAAGTAAGTTTGTAGAATTAATATTTTCCAAATGCTTCTTATATTCTATTTTATATTGTATTTTAAAATTTAAAATTAAATTAGATCTCCCATTTGACCCTGCTATCCCAATACTAGGCATCTACCCAAAAGAACAAAATCATTTTATCATAAGGACATATGCACTAGATTGTTTATTGCAGCTCAATTTACAATCACCAAGATGTGGAAACAACCTATGCCCATCAACTCAGGAATGGATTAACAAATTGTGGTACATGTACACCATGGAATACTATTCAGCCATAAAAAAAGATGATGACTGCACATCTTTTATAATATCCTGGATGGAGTTAAAACACATTCTTACTAGTAAGGCATCACAGAATGGAAAAGCAAGTATCCAATGTACTCAATACTAATACAAAGCCGGCAGATGATCTGATGCATGCTCACATAGGAGAAAAACTCATTTCAATTCAAGTTGGGAGGAGGAGTCAAGAGGGAAGAGGGAAGGGGAGTGTGTTGGGGTGCTGTCACTGAAAGGGCAAGAGGTGAGGGTGACATAACCACAGAGGGACTTTATCTAACAAAATCAAATATTTTGACCTGGTTGTTTGTACACTCACATTAATCTGAAATAAATTTACTTTTCAACAACAACAACAAAAAGCTTTGGAAAAGAAATTTTAATTTAAGTTATGACCAGTATCCTTGGTCAAAATATTCAGTCTTCTAATAAGGAGAGAAAGCAGAAGTTAGTATGCACAATAGCAGAGGACAGATTTATAGAAAAGAAAATGAAGATTTTTCTGTTTTTTTCTTTTCACTTCCCTTCCCTCTCTCTCTCTCTCTCTCTCTCTCTTTCTTTCTTTCTTTTTGCTAAACCATTAACAATCGGGTTTTCTTTGTCAAAAGCAAAACAACAACAATAACAAAAACTGCTGCTGGACAGAAATCCTTAGTAGCACCATTAACCTTGAGGACTCCATATGTTCATCAGGCACCTTCTCATCTCTGACTTATCAGATCACACTTGCATTTCATTTCTCAACAGATGTGATGCACAGAGTCACTTTAATAAATATTTTTAATGAACAAACAATAACAAGGTGGAAAGCAGATATAAATAAAAGCATCCTCTTCCTTAAAGACATGGTTTTAAAAAGGGGTGGCCAAATGTTCAGAGGAAAAACATTTGGTAATTTAGTAATGTCTGGGAGCCCTCAGGATATTGACTTTTGAAAGGCTGGAGGGAGACCCATAGAGGATATAGGAGACTCCCCAGGAGCCAGAGTGGACTGATGCTGTGAGTCACTCATCCAGAGGCCAAGACTCCTCAAAGGCCACAGTGAAAGGGTTCATGCTGAATGTGTATTATGAAGAGATGCTAGAGTCTGCGCATGAACTCCTGTATCCAGCAGGCAACACAAAGGTGGACCTACCTGAGGTCATTTTGTAAAGGATGCCAGGATGCTGCATAGAAGAAGAGAAATTTGACTCCAAGAACAGAAGGAGACTCATTGGGACAAATTTTTCCAGAGACAATAAACAACTGGTGAGATTAAAAGGAGAATTTTGAGGACAGCAGAATATGTGCTGCTCTTTTTTTCCAGAGCCTCTCAAATTCCAACTAAGGACTTAGACCAGTCATGTGGGGAATGGGGCTTATTACAGGTAGGATTGCATAGATAAAATTACTATAAGACACTGGAGTAGAAGGTGAGGCTCTTTATTGTAACAAAGAAAGTAGAAAGTGGGATTTTTAAATCTCTTCACTGAAAGGTCTAGAAGAAATAATAGTAGAATGGATGGGTACATCCAAGAAGTGACAGAAGGGTTGAAGCCATCACAATTGTTTCTACCAAGACCACAACATTCCAGGCTCGGCACCTGTGGCTCAACGGGCTAAGGCACCAGCCACATACACCTGAGCTGGCGGGTTCGAATCCAGCCTGGGCCCGCCAAACAATGATGGCTGCAACCAAAAAAATGGCCAGGCATTGTGGTGGGCGCCTGTAGTCCCAGCTACTTGGGAGGCGGAGGCAGGAGACTCGCTTGAGCCCAGGAATTGGAGGTTGCTGTGATCTGTGATGCAACAGCACTCTATCCAGGGTGACAGCTTAAGGCTCTGTCTCAAAAAAAAAAAAAAAAAACCCACAACATTCCACTCTTAGAATCCTTTAGTTGATTCTCACTGTACTACAAATAAAGCCAAACTCCTTGCCAACGTGAACAAAATTCATTGCAGTGACCCTTCCCTTCCTCACTGACCTTCTCTCCTCCCACTCTCCCTGCCTCTTTCTCCCTCTCCAGCTGTTAAGACCTTGCTGTTTCTCAAGCAAACCAAACCCACCACAGCCTCTGGGGCTCTGCCCTAGACACTCACCTGGCTTCGCCTCTCAGTTCATATCAAATGTTACCTCCTTAACAAGGCCTTTCCTGATCCACTTCACCCAAAACAATTTCTCACTTCAACTCTCTCCTCCAAAGACAGTCTCTATTGCTTTAGTTTGTGTTAGTTTTTTTCAGAACTATGATTTTCAAAATCATAATTGCATGTTTATTTATTTATAGACTGCCTTCAACTAGAATGTAATATCTGCAAGGATAGATTTAGTGTTTTTCCTTTCAATTCTGAGTAACTGGTCCTCCACAACACAGCCTCCACCTCATAATAGATTCTCATTAACTATTTATTGAATAAATGAAGGGATGCAATCCTGACATAGGACCTATTCAGATAATGTCCAGATTAGGCTCTGAGCCACAGAACCAATATTAGCAGATGAAGAGAATGATGGCAAAACAACTTTGGGAAGGGAGGAGTTATGGGAGCATCTAGGGAGCAAGGTGTGGGTGTCTAAACAGCCACCTGCCCCAGGGGAGAAGAGATGAAGGCAGAGAAAGTAGTAATCAATGAAACATCGTTTGGAAAGTGTAGAAAGAGAACACCATCTGGAGATTACGAAGAATATATTAGTACAGATTTTCTTAGAGTGTTCTCGGACCTGTGGGGAAGGATCAAAGTTGGATGGGCTTCCCCTCTTCTGAAGATAGTCAGCATTATGCTGGTTGATTAACAATAGCCCTACTATGTGCTGAAACCAGCATGGCCAGAAAATATGGTCTCTCACAGACAGCTGTATATCTCAGGTTCAGACTGTGATGTCTTTTTTATTACAACAGATTAGCACCTTGAAGATTCTTTGAACTACTGTGATTCTCAAACCAAATGCTGGAAGGTACTCTACTAAAACTCTTTGCATCCACAAGCAAAATATAAAAACATGATAAAAAGAATAATTTTCTAAGAAATAAGAACCTCTATCAAGCCACATAACAGCCATAATACATGACCTAATAGTCTTATTAGCTTGTAGAATCACCTTTGCACACACATTCTAAGATAGCAGAATAGGTATATCCCTCTTTGATGTTATTTTATCAAATAGGTATCAACATGAAAGATGGGGGCAGCAACACAAATGAGTCTAAGAATACAAATGTTATCTGATACCCCAAATTTGAGAAACAGGCATCTATGCTTAAATCACTTTTCTCAAGGAAACAAAGTAATGATAAAACTAACCAAAAAAGGGGAAAGGGGGGAGGGACTGAGAATGAATATTTTAAACCCCTGCATTCTGAAATACAGTAAATACATATTTATTGAGAAAAGATTGAATACAGATGAGAGAGCACCTTAAAATAAGCTTTTAACTTTGGAATGTTTATAGGCAGTTTGTTTATCTAAAATAAATCACACCCCAGTGAATTTCCTAAAGTTACTACAATGCTAACTCATTTAGTACCAGGCGTGACTAACTCATAACAGTTTAATAAGTCTTGGCAGTATGCAAGTGGAAGAGATGGAAAGAGATACTATCACAATTTATAAACAAAAAGGGGAACGACTAATGTTACATGAATCCATTCACACTTGGGAGTGCCAAGATTTTACAGTTACAATGCCAATCTCAATGATAATGAAATAAGAGACATAAGCTTCTCTGGGTTTCATTCATCAGCACAAATGAGGTGGGGTTTCTGCACGTCCAGGTGTGCACGGTAAGAAAGCAAACACGCCCACAATGTCAGATTTTCACTCTGCCCATGCAGGTGGGGTGTGTAAAAGGGGAAATATTTTGGATGCTCTCCTCAAAATTTATAGAACACAGACTTAGGAAAAGGTCCCCATCAACATAATGCAACCATTCCAAGTACAGACATGTAATGGGATGGGCCCCTGAAGCGGTTTCAATGTAAACTTGAATAGTTCGTCTAGGACTGTAATTTCTAACTTAGGAAAAACACAAGGGCCTGGGGTTGTCACAGATTCTCTTTTTGAATCTTGACCTAAGTGCTGCTGATTCATTAAAATGGGATATGTTCTGAAAAAATATTCTTAAAAAACATATATGTGGGTGATTCTAAAACTGGGACAGGGAAAATCCAAGATGAGTCCAGAGGATCTTGCAGCATTAGCAAGTAAAGTACCCAAGTATAAGGTGATTTATATGCCTAATAGTGTCCCACTGAGGTCATCCATTCTCAACTCTACCTTAGGAAATACTGCTCTAGAACTACAACCCCAACATTTTACCTTTTAGTGAACTGATGAGGGGAATGAAGTGGTATCATTTTGAAGTTAAAGTCAGATTGGCTGCACTGCCAGCAGCTTCTAAGACACAAGTGCCTTAAGTTGACGTGACTTGCATTATTTATAGGCCATTTACACAAAACTGATGCTTCTTTAACTTATCAGACTATTGAGGGTTCCTTGAGGGTTCCTCTAGGTAAGGAATGTGCTACCAAAATAAACAATGGAAGCCATAGAGCAACGGTTATATTCCAGGGACTTCTAAAGGAGTATAGCCTGATCACTCCAATAGCTATAATTATGAAGCAAAGAGCGTGAGTGAGCTGCCCCAGTCTTTCCTTCCCTCCATTACTTAATTTTCTCTTTTACTGGTTCTTATGATTTTCCTTTTACATGGTTCCCCTCCCTTTAGTAATAATGTCCACTAGAAGTCTCTTGAGAAATGATGCATGGGAGATAAGTAATTTGCAAACTTTCATGACTGAAAATGATTTACTTTTATCCACAAATTAGATAGTTGAAATATTACATATTTGAGTTAAGATAATTTAATTATGAAACACTCCTCAGAGTTCTTTTTTTTTTTTTTTAATTTTGGTAGATTTAGGGGTACGAGTGGTATTTGGTTATATGGATAAATTGTATCATGGCACCTGAATAGTATACATTGCCCCTGATAGGTATTTTCATTTTCCTTCCTTAATTTTCACCCGTCTTCCTCACTTTGAATCTCTAATATCCATTGTACCACTCTATGCCCCTGTGTATCTGTAGCTTAGCTCCTACTGATGAGTGTGAATATGTGGTATTTGGTTTTCCATCCTGTGTTACTTCACTTAGGATAATGGCCTCCAGTTCCATTCAAGCTGCTGTGAAAGAATTATTTTATTCCTGTCTGTGGCTGAGTAGTATTACACGTTGTATATATAACACATTTTCTTATTCACTCCTTAGTGGAAGGGCATTTAAGTTGAGTCCACATATATTTGCAATTATGAATTCTTCTGAGACAAAGTTTAAAGTATACTATATAGTTGCAGGTATCTTTTTGGTATGCTTCAGGTAGACACCCAGTAATGGGATCCCAGGATTGAATGTTAGATATCTTTTAGTTCTTTGAGAAATCTCCATACTGTTTTCAGGAGAGGCTGTACTAATTTCGATTCCCACCAACAGTGTCGAAATGTTTCCTTTTCACTGCCTAAGTCCAACTTCTATTGTTTTTTACTTTTTTTTTTTTTGAGACAGAATCTCATTTTGTTGTTCTCAGTAGTGTGCCATGGTGTCACAGCTCACATCAATCTCAAACTCTTGGGCTCAAGTGATTCCCTTGCCTCAGGCTCCCAAGTAGATGGGACTGTAGGGGTGTGCCACAACATCTGGCTACTTTTTCTGTTTTTAGTAGAGAAAGGTATCGCTCTTGCTCAGGCTGGTCTTGAACTCCTGAGCTCAAGCAATCTACCTGCCTTGGCCTCCCAGAGTGCTAAGATTACAGCCATGAGCCACTGTGCTCAGCTTTGTTTTTTGACTTTCTAGTAATGGCCGTCCTGACTGGATAAGGTGGTATCTCAAAGTAAGATTTTACTTTGCATTTTCCTGATGCTTAGTGATGTTGAACATTTTTCACTTTTAGCTGCCTTTTGTGTATCTTCTTTTGAAAATGTCTGTTCATGCTGTTTGCCCATTCATTTGTTTTCTCTTGCTTATTCCTTTGAGGATTTTATAGATTCTGGATATTAGTCCTTTGTTAGATGTACTGTTTGAGAACATTTTCTCTCATTTTATAGGTTGTGTATTTACCTTCTTGATTATTTCTTTTGCTGCATGAAAGTTTTTTAGTTTAATTAAGTCTCATTTGTTTACTATTGCTTTTATATCATTTGCTCTGGGATTCCTAGTGATTTTTTGCTTAGGCCAAAATTCAGACAAATTTTTCCTCAGTTTTCTTATAGTATTTTCATTATTTACAAGTATTAAATTGAAGTCTTCAATCCATTTTGAGTGAATTTTTGTACATGGTGAAAGATAGGGATCCAGTTTCATTCTTCTGCATGTGGCTCTCCAATTTTCCTAGCACCATTTGTTGAATAGGGCATCCTTTCCCCAGTGTATGTTTTTGTCTATTTTATTGAAGGTATTTGTCTTTACCTCTGGATTTTCTATTCTTTTCTGTTGGCTTATGTGCCAACTTTTATACCAGTACCATACTGTTGGAGTTGCTATTGCCTTATAGTATGATTTGAAGTGGAGTAATGTAATGCCATCAAATTTGTTTTTTGCCTAGGATTGCTCTGGCTACTTGGGCTCTTTTTTTTTTTTTTTTTTTTGCACCATATGGATTTTAGGAATGTTTTTTCTAGTTCTGTGAAAAATGACATTGGTATATTAATAGGAATTGTGTAGAAGCTAGAGATTGCTGTGGGAATTACTGTCGTTTTAACAATATGGATTCTTCCAATCCAGGAGCATGAGATGTTTTTTACCTTTTGTCTCTGTCTTCTCCAATTTTTTGATCAGCTTTTTGTACTTCACCCTGTAGAGATCATTCACCTTTGTGGTCAAGTATATGCCTAGGTCTTTTCTTTTTCTTTTTTTTTTTCCAGCTATCCACAATTGGGATTGAGTTCAGTTTGGTTGTTATTGGTGTATAGAAATGCTATTGTACATTGATTTTGTAACCTGAATTTCAGAATTCATTTACCAGATGCAGGAGTCTTCTGAAGGAGTCTTCAGGATTTTCAAGGTAAAAGATCACATCATTGTTCAACAGAGATAGTTTGACTTCTTATTTTCCAATTTGGACACCTTTTAATTTTTTCTCTTGCCTTATTGCTCTGCCTAGGAAGGACTTCTAGTACTACATTGAATAGAAGTGGTGACATTGGGCACACTTTTCCTGTTCCACTTCTTAGGAGTAATGCTTTCAACTTTTCCCCATTCAGTGTGAATGGGTTGTGGGTTTATTACATACGACTTCTATAATATTAATTTCAGGTATGTTCCCTATGCTTATTTTGTTGAGGGTTTTTATCATGAGGGGATATGGATATTATTATTTTTTTTTTTTTTTGAGACAGAGTTTCACTATGTCACCCTCGGTCGAGTACCGTGGTGTCACAGTTCACAGCAATCTCCAACTCTTGGGCTTAAGCGATTCTGTTGCCTCAGCCTCCCAGGTAGCTGGGACTACAGGTGCCCACCACAATGCCTAGCCATTTTTTTGTCTTTTTTAGTAAATCATAGCTGTGTACATTAATGCAACCATGGGATACAATGTGCTGGTTTCATATACAATCTGAAATATTTTCATCAAGCTGGTTAATATAGCCTTCATGGCATTTTCTTAGTTATTGTGTTAAGACATTTATATTGTGCATTTAGTAAGTTTCACCTGTACCCTTCTAAGTTGTACCGTAGGTGTGATCCCACCATAGGTATGATCCTACCCTCCCTCCACCCAACCTCCCCCCTCCCCTCCCTTGCCCCTTTCCTCATATTCTTATGCTATAATTGGGTTATAGCCTTCATATGAAAGCTATAGATTAGTTTCATAGTAGAGCTGAGTATATGGATACTTTTTCTTCCATTCTTGAGATACTTTGCTAAGAAAAATATGTTCCAGCTCCATCCATGTAAACATGAAAGAGGTAAAGTCTCCATCTTTCTTTAAGGCTGCATAATATTCCATAGTGTACATACACCACAATTTATTAATCCATTCGTGGG